>CAUYLG010047188.1:0-14296 GCA_963573385.1 Cacajao melanocephalus | reverse complement strand
TTTTTTTTTTTTTTTGAGACGGAGTTTCACTCTGTCACCCATGCTGGAGTTCAGTGGTGCGATTTTGGCTCACTGCAAACTCCACCCCCTGGGTTCAAGTGATTCTCCTGCCTCAGCCTCCCAAGTAGCTGGGATTATAGGCACCCGCCACCACATCTGGCTAATTTTTGCATTTTTAGTAGAGACAGCTTTCACCATGTTGGCCAGGCTGGTCTTGAACCCCTGACTTCACACAATCTGCCTGCCTCGGCCTCCCCAAGTGCTGGGATTACAGATGTGAGCCACCACACCCTGCCAAGTCCTAAATTTCTATCTTAAGCTCTGACCTTATTCTAGTTCCAGCCTCCTCGGCGTCTCCACTTGGGTGTCCAATAGCATCTCAATATTAACAGCAGCCCTGGGGCTCTCCCCAAAACTTGCCCTTTTCCCAGTCTCTGCCTCATATCAGCCTCCCAATTGTTAAAGCTCGAACTCTAGAACCAATTTACTGCCCTCCACTTTCACTCACCTTCAGAAAAGCATGAGAAGCTTTAGTAACACGAAGAACACAAAAAAGTCAGGTTGTCCTGGGAAAAGTGCATTTGATTCTTTTAGTTAAAATAAAAGACACAAAGTACTGGAGTGACTAAGATTCATCTCCTCAGTAAACCTCCAAACCCTTTCCCTTAGTTGTTACTAGAAATTAATTTTTATTTATTTATTTTAGAGACAGACTCTTGCTCTGTCGCCCAGGTTACAGTGCAATGGAGCAATTGCTCGCTGCAATCTCAAATTCCTGGGCTTAAGCCGTCCACCCACCTCAGGTTTCTGAGTAGCTGGGACTACAGATGTCAGCCATTGTGCCCCGCTTATTTTTTTTTCCCCTAGCTGGAAACTCAGAAGCTCATCTTGCCTATTTTGGGGAGAATCTACCCTAGGGTGGGACAGATCAGGGTGGGTTAGGCAGATCCTCTAAGACGGATTTCTCACGCCCAGGCAGCAGGACTCACAGGCATCTCTCGCTAGAGAGCTGGGCAGTGACTCTGTCATCCTGCCTTTCATCTGACAAATCAGAGAGGAGGCACGGGGAAGCATAGACATCATCTATGGCTTGAGCGGTGGGTACAGAAAACAGCATTTCTTTTTCTGAAAACAGGAAAGCCATTTTAAGTTGGCAATAATGTTTCCTGTCTTCTTTGTGTAACTCAAGCATGTGATGGCTCATATTGTGAAATAGCCTGTAACCCTATTGGTATTTAGCAATCAGCTCATTTAGCAAGCTAGTATTTATGGATTACCTACTATATTCCAGGCACTGTGTTGGTTTATTAAGATTATTATCATGATTTATTTTGAGACAGGGTCTTGCTCTATCACCAAAGCTGGAGTTCATGCAGTGAGGCCATCACAGCTCACGTCAACCCTGACTTCCTAGACTCAAGCGATCCTCCCACTTCAGCCTCCTGATTAGCAGGGACTGCAGGTGCACATCACCATGCCTGGCTAATTTTTTATATTTAGTAGACACAAGGTCTCACTATGTTGCCCAGACTGGTCTCAAACTCCTGAGTTCAAGCAATCCTCCTGCCTCAGTCCCCCAAAGTGCTGGGATTACAGTTGTAAGCCACCACACCCAGTCTGTGTCGCTATTTTATAAATGTCTTTATCTCATCAAATCTTTGTAATGAAATGTTGGAGCTTTTTTTTTTTTTAATAAAGACAGGGGTTTCACCATGTTGGTCAGGCTGGTCTTGAACTCCCAACCCCAGGTGATCCGCCCGCCTTGGCCTCCAAAGTGCTTGGATTACAGGCGTGAGCCACCACGCCCGGCCGAAACGTTCGAGCTCTTATTAATCCTGGATCTTTTTCTCTTGTTCACTCTACATATCTAACTTCCTGCCAACTCACATTCTTATCTCCTGCTTGGCTTCTAATTCAAATTATCTTCTCAACACTTGAATGACCCATTAGAACCTCAAATATCTCCAGGGCTAGCCATGCCCTGCCTAGCCCAGGACACCCAGCAGCCAGTTGGTATGGTTGGTTATCTCAGTAAGTAACAGCCTGGTTATCTTCGGTGGCTCCATCTCTCCATCTATTCCTATCTTCCTTTTCATGTTGCACAATCTCTGGCCTATTTATTAAAATCACTGGCCTGGACTCCTGCAAAATCCTTCCAACTGGCATCCCAACTTCCAATCTGGGCGCTTGATCGTATCCATTCTCCTCTATTCAAAACCTTCCAGCGGCTTCCCATGTTTCCTAGAACGCAATGCCTTCAGGGTCACCCTGGCACTTTTACTTTATTTTCTGCTGGTCTGGCCACAAAGCCTTACAGGTTCCAGATTCCTTCCTTCCCAAGACAGGGTCTCCTCCACACTCAGAGATTTAACATTAGTCTTCAAATCTTTTTTTCCTTTTTTTTCTCTTTTAACAAATTATTATTTATTTATTGAGAACAGGGTCTTGCTCTGTTGCCCAGGCTGGAGTGCAGTATCTTAGCTCACTGCAAATCTTAACTTTCCTGGCTCAAGCAATTCTCCAGCTTCAGCCTCCCGAGTAGCTGGGAATACAGGCACGCACCACCACGCCCGGCTAATTTTTGCATTATTTTTGTAGAAACAAGGTTTTGCCATGTTGCCCAGGCTGGTCTTGAACTCCCGGGCTCAAAGCAACCAGGCAGCCCCAGCCTCCCAAAGTGCTGGGATTACAGCTGTGAGCCACCACACCCAGCCTATTCTTAAAACTTTTTTGATATTTAATACTGTGTCTTTTCTTAGGCTCATGCCAGTCTTGTAGCTTTCAGTTTAGTCCCAAAGATGTTTTAATTTAGTAATCCTTTTTTAAACTTTGATTTATAGTTACGCATGCTTCCTCCCTAATATCCCACAAATGGGATAATAGTATAAATACTGTTCTGTACCTTTTTTTGCCTCAATACTTTCCAAAATGCTTTTGTGCCAAATCTTACAGATGTGCCTTATTCTATTACTTACTCCTTCATGGTGTGAATATACCATAATTCAACATTTTCTCTGTAAGCTATTCTAATGTTTTTCTTGTATGAACACTGTAATGAACATCTTTGTGGCTGTGTGTTTAGGATTCATATGAGAATTTCTAGAGGACAGATTTGTAGAAGTGAAATCATAGTTTGTACAAGTTGTGCTTTTTTTTGAGATGGAATCTCACTCTGTCACCCAGGCTGGAGTGTAATGGTGCGATCTCGGCTCACTGTAACCTCTGCCTCCTTGGTTCAAGCAATTCTCCTGCCTCAGCCTCCTGAGTAACTGGAACTACAGGTGCATGTCACCACATCTGGCTAATTTTTGTATTTTTTGTAGAGACGGGATTTCACTATGTTGGCCAGGCTGGTCTCATGATCCTCCCACCTTGGCCTCCCAAAGTGCTGGGATTACAGGCGTGAGCCACCACGCCGTGCCAAAGTTGTGCATTTTTACAGGTTCAGTTGCCCTAAACCAAATCCTAGAGTTGAGAGAGGTGTTAGAGGGCCTATGGCCCAATGTGCTCCATCACAGGAGAGGAAAGCTTGGAGCAACAATGCCCAGGTGGCAACCGGAGATCAAAACAGAGCAAGGAGGAGAGGACAGGGCTAGAGATGCTGACTTGGAAACAGAAAATGCTGTAATCCCAGCGCTTTGGGAGGCCGAGGCAGACAGATCACTTGAGGTCGGGAGTTAGAGAGCAGCCTGGCCAAAATGGCAAAACTCCATCCCTACCAAAAATACAACAAAATTAACCAGGCATGGTGGTGATCACCTGTGGTCCCAGCTACTCGGGAGGTTGAGGTGGGACGATGGCTTGAGCCTGGGAGGCGGGGGTTGCAGTGAGCTGAGATCACACCACGGCACTCCAACCTGGGTGACAGAGTGAGACCCTGTCTCAAAAATAAGAACAACCACAAAAATAGTTATTAGAAAATGTCTTCATTCTAGTTCCATATGTTGATGAATCATTCAAAAAACTTATTCTTAATAACAAAAGGTTATTCTCCATCACAGTGAGGGTGAATGTATGTAGTTCTCTGCATAGTGCTAGGCTCTGAGGAGAAAAATTTGAAAAGTGTTTGCTTTCAATAATTTCATGGACCATCAGAGGAAATTAAGTCTATGGTAAAATGCACTCGATAACAGTAGCTTAGGCATACCCGTAGAAGGATGTTGTATGGCAGATGCACCTGAGTGTTTTCTGAGCTAGGGAATCTCAGAGTGGCCAACCTGAAGAGTCATTCCTTCTCTTTGAGGAATATCTGAGCCTTCAGCCCATCCCGTGGAACAAAGGCCACACAGGGGATTGAGGTCCTGAGTTTTGGGTTACATGAAGGCTGCCAGGTGGAGGTTGTTAAGGAAAGGTGTTAAGTGAAAATGCTGTATAAACTGCATCCTGGGTGTGGTGGGGTGCACCTGTAGTCCCAGCTACTTGGGAGGCTGAGGTGGAAGAATCACCTGAGACCAGGGAGGTCAAGGCTATAGTGAACCATGATTGCACCACTGTAATCCAGCCTTGGTGACAGAGCAAGAGCCTTTCTAAAATAAAATAAAATAGAAAGAATAGGGCACTTACAACGATAATAGCTAATTTATTGAATATTGAGTGTTTTAAGTACCTAGCCCCATTCCAGCAATTGCACGGGTTTTCTCATTAGATCCTCACAAAACCCTAAGAGGTTCTGAGAGGTTGCATAAACTGCTCAAGATCCCAATCTAGGAATTAGAGGAATTAAGATTAGAACAAGGCAGTCTGACTTCAGAGATCTTACAAAAAAAAAAGAAATCAGAATATTCATAGACAAAACCAGAAATGACAATATGTACTTGATATCACCCCACATCAGAAGTTCATGGTATCTGGTGGGCCCACTTATAATAAATTGTTCATTTGGATTAGTATTGGCTCGATGTCCTCCCCCGCTACCCCCAAGACATGGCCTCACCCCGTCACCCAGGCTGGACTACAGTAGCGCAATCATAGCTCATTGTAATCTTGAACTCCTGGGCTCAAGCAATCCTCCCACTTCAGCCTCCCAGTTAGCTGGGACTACAGGCATATACCACCCTGCCTGGCTAATTTTTCTTTTTTTTCAGAGGCAGGGGTGTCACTATGTTGCCCAGGCTGATCTCCATCTCCTGGCCTCAAGCGATCCTCCTGCCTCAGCCCTGATATATTTATTATGCTGTTTCACTGTTTCCCCTGTGGCAATATGTCATCTGCACACTGTGACTTTGGCTCTATACGATGTCCAGCACCCTATAAACCACCCAACCAATGATTTCATTCCAATTCATTATCCCTGCTCAAGGGATCACAAAATCATGCTTTTCAAATTATATTGTTTTTATATTTTTACTGGCATTGATATATAAGGCATAGCTTCTTCTTAACAACTGGGGCTACTTAGTTACCCAGAATTGTGATTCCTCATGAACAATATGATTGCTTATTTTCCCCCTTATAGGATTTTTTTTTTCAGAGTTTCCTGTTTTCTTTCTTTCTTTCTTTCTCTTTCTGAGACAGGTCTCACGCTGTTGCCCAGGCCGGAGTGCAGTTGCACGATCTCGGCTCACTGCAACCTCTGCCTCTTGGGCTCAAGCGATCCTCCCACCTCAGCCTCTCGAGTGGCGGGGATTACAGGCACACACCATTATATCCAGCTAATTTTTGTATTTTCAGTAGAGACAGGGTTTTGCCACGTTGTCCAGGCTGGTCTTGAACTGCTGGGCTCAAGCCGTCACCTGCCGCAGCCTCCCAAAATGCTGCCTGGCCTAGAGTTTCTGTTTTTAAGTATCATTATAGACTCATGAATTTTTGAAGGTTTTATGTTTTTCAATCGATTATAACATTGTTTTTTTCCAGGCCACTCCTCTATCCTTTGGCTATAGCCTTAGGTAGGTTCAAAAACTTCCTTGTTTCTAACACAAGATGTCCTAGGTCCTAGGTGCAACCTGTTGGGTTCCTTTTAGGGGGGATGGTATTTACCAGCCAGGCTTTCAGCGCTCTTAGAACCTACCCTCTGCATTGCCTCCATGCCCAGCCCTGTGCTCCATGCAGGAGAGCCCATGGTCCACAAAACAGTGAACCATGTCCTCTATGAGAGGTGACCTGGCAAGAAGACAGCATGGTCTGGGACAGTCCCACTGAGGAGCTAAGATCTGAGCAAAGAGAAACAGCCAGTCCAGGGGCCAGTCCAAGTTCAAGTGAAAATGCCCTGAGGCCAGAACAGGTTTGGAGGACTTGGATAATTTGTTTGCAAAGAAGAAAGAGAACAAGATGAAGGGAGAGCCAAGCGTTGGGCCACATTCCTATACTAACAGAGAACAATGACACCAATATCTCAGTATGCACAACCATCATAAGAGGAAGCAGAGAAGTAGGATTTTTTTTCTTTCAGTAATTACAATTTCTACTTTGCGTGAATGAATGGGATTTACCTGGAATGATTGGTTTTGATAAGTTTTGAATCACGCTAATGAATGCTAACAAAGCAAATAAGTAAAACTAAAATTAACAGGAAAGCATATAAACTGAGGTTTTCTTGCATAAGTTTACATAGTTTGGTGTATTTATGATTGGAATTGTTACATTACATGTGTATATATAGTCCTTTTCTGTTTATAAATTTTTTTTTTTTGAGACAAGGTCTTGCTCTGTCACCCAGTCTGGAGTACAGTGGCTCAATCTCGGCTCACTGCAACCTCCACCTCTCAAGTTCACGCGATTTTCCTGCCTCAGCCTTCCAAGTAGCTAGGATTACAGGCGCACATCACCACACCTGGCTACTTTTTGTATTTTTAGTAGAGACGGGGTTTCACCGTGTTGGCCAGGATGGTCTCGAACTCCTGACCTCAAGTGATCAGCCCACCTCTGCCTCCTAAAGTGCTGGGATTATGGGCGTGAGCCACCGTGCCTGGCCTATAAATTGTTTTTAGTGCAGCAGATGGAACAGAATTCAATATCAGTATTTCCCTGTGTTCCCAAGTTATACTTCAACTTCTAGATCTTCTACCAAGTAGTTTAAGGGCCAAGGCATCTCCAATTTCCACTGGTATATGAAATAATTGAGTAGACATGAGTGAGGTTTAAAATATGTAAACTCAAGATGTAATTTGAAACATTTACTTTTAGACTTACAGCATATATTAAGGACAATTTACATTTGAGATACATATTTGGGGCACATACCTAAGTTCTTTTCTTAAAATAGTCTCAGACATTGATAATCTTTAAATTTTGTGTCACTAATAATTACTCAGCATTTTTATAATTCTGACCCAATGGCTTCACCTAATAATGACAAATCTCACTTTTGTGTCAATAAATAAGAAGAAACCCCTAAGTGCTAAAAAATCTTAATCCTAATATTCTTAATCCTCATCAATAGCAGAATTTTAAAATACTAAATATTTAAATTTTAATCGTCATACTAAAAATCTTAATAAACTAATAATAAGCTTTTTTTATTCTCTGAGACAGAGTCTTACTCTGTCATCCAGGCCACCTCAAAAAAAAAAAAGTTGATTTGGCTCACAGTTCTGGAGACTGGGAAGTCCAAGAGCATGGCACAGCAGCTGGAGAGGGCCTTTGTGCTGCATCATAACATGGTAGAAAGGCAAGTGGGTACAAGAAAAATTCAGGAGACATTCATCCTTTTTATCAGGAACCCACTCCTGGGATAACTAACCCACTCCTCAGATAACCACATTAATCCATTTATGAGGGCAGAGCTGTCATGACCTAATCACCTCTTAAAACTCTTTCCTTTTTATACTGTTGCATCAGTGATAAAGTTTCTAACATATGGACTTTGGGGGACATATTCAATCCATAGCAGTTGCTTACTTACTACATGGTGCTAGACACTTTCCCTGTGGCACCTCAGTTTATCCTCATGGCAGACCCACGAGATAGCTATAAACATAAACCTCATTTTGCAGGTAGCAGTAGATGATTACAGAGGTTACTGGTAACTAGCCTGAGCTTCCAGCTAGTGAGTATAGAAATGAAGCCTGCATTGAAAGCTGATCTGTGTTCAGAGCCTGCACATTTTTTTTTTTTTTTTGAGACAAAGCCTTGCTCTGTCCTTCAGGCTGGAGTGCAGTAGTGCGATCTTAGCTCACTGTGACCTCTACCTCCTGGGTTCAAGTGATTCTCCTGCTTCAGCCACCCAAGTAGCTGGGACTACAGGTGTGAGCCACCATGCTCGGCCTGAGCCTGCACTCTTTCTTTTTTTCTTTTCTTTTTTCTTTGTTTTTGTTTTTGCTTTTGCTTTTGAGCCTGCACTCTTAACAGCTATGTTATACTCATCTAAAACAAATCCATAGATTATTTTTGGCCAGGCCAGGAGTAGGGTGAGCTAAGCAAGGTGCTTATGATGCAAAATTTAAGGAGGAACTTATTTTTAGACGCCAGCCCTGCATTTGGCCCAGAGAGTGCCACCTTAACTTTTGCACCCTGAGCTCTTTACTTACTTCTCCCTGGTCCTTGCATTGGCTCTTGGGGAGAGCTGACCAGTGCAAACTTGTGCTGCTAGAAACTCATTTGTGAACTCACACATATTCCCTGGGACACATGGGAATATAGGGATTTCTTCCTTTGTGTACCTTTGGTCGATAGACAAGCTATTCAGCCTTGAGCTGACGCTGTTCCAAGCACTACACTAAGCACCAAGAGAGAGCAGAGACTAAGATGGGTAAAATTCCTGCCCTTCTGTGGCTTTCAGTTCTATCCACTCATTTCCAGCGTAATCAATATGGCAGCCCAACACTTGTGCCTTCTCAGGAATCCCCTCACCTAAGCACTGGCATGCTTTTTGAGGATTTCAAAGTGCACAGATGGATTAAACTCTGTTTTCCTGACAACCCCATATTATTAGCCTGTTATCACTTTATTAGCCCTTTTTGCATAGACTTTGCTAGTGGTTTTTTTTTTCCCCACTAACAGAGCGAGCATTTTGGGGTATTAATTCAGTTATGCTTCCCCTGGACTTGATTTATTTCCAGAACTGGGCTCTTGACGAGACTAGATTTCAGAGACATGGGCTCAAATTATGGCTTTGCCACTTCTGGATTGTGTTGCTAGAAAAGTCACTTTATCTCCCTGAGCTTCATGTGTGTTTCGTCTGTGAAATGGGGATATTAATACCTCATGTGAAGACTTGTTGTGAGGATGAAATGTAAGTACCTTAAAGGTATGTTGCAGTACTCAACAGTCACTAGTTCTCTTCCCTTCTTTCCTTCTTTCATTAGTCTATCCTTTTCTCTTTTTTTGAGACTCTCTGTCACCCAGGCTGGAGTGCAGTGGTGTGATCTCAGCTCACTGCAACCTCCGCCTCCTGGGTTCTGTAAGGCCGGTTGCCTCACCAGGGAGACAGGCATGCCCACCCCTCCCCGTCCTGCATTCCCCACCCACCTCTGCACTCAACCCCTGGCTCGTCGCCGGGCCCTTGTCCCGGAGCACATGTTCCCCTGGAGGGATCCGGCGGACATGACCTCAGCCTGCACTGAAAAGCCCGCCCGACCACCTACCCACCAATTCCAAACAGCCCTGTACCCCTGCAAACCCGCCCAACCACCCACCTGCCAATTACAACCTGCCCCGTCCCATCCTTTGTCCTTCCAACCTATATGAACCCGCGCCTCAGGCAGTCAGCGTGACTTCTCTGGCCCCTCTCTCTCTCCCTCCCCCGGGACCACAGAACCTCTCCCGGGAGCTGAATAAACTGAAATTTAATTTGTCTCGTGCTGGCCTCAGTTTCCTCATTTTAAACTCGGCAATAACCTTACAGGTTCAAGATATTCTCCTGCCTCAGCCTCCTGAGTAACAGGGATTACAGGTCCCCGCCACCACACCCGGCTAATATTTTGTAGTTTTAGTAGACACAGAGTTTCACCATGTTGGCCAGGCTGGTCCTAAACTCCTGACCTCAAGTAATCCACCCACCTCGACCTCCCAAAATGCTGAGATTACAGGCATGAGCCACTGTGCCCTGCCCTTCCCAAGATTCTCACTAAAGTGATACAGCCAGCCAAATCATCTTTTAATTGCAGATAGCTATTACCCACATGGCAGATTCTATGGCCAGTCTTGGGCTGTGGTAAGTGCTCTGGCTGACTGTTCCTAGTACCTGGTATATAGTGGGAATGTCAGGGAAAAAAACCTAACTGCAAGGATAATTTTGTTGAAAAACAAATCCTGAAGCATTTCCTACATCAAATACAGATTTTCATTGCTTTCTTTTTTCCTCTCTTGGATGATCTGAACAACTGATGGGCAATTAGATTATGCCCGGTAAAAGTCCCAGGATTACATTTTTACTATTGATATTAATATTATTTGATTGATTGATTAAACTACTTCAAGATATACAGACAAAGTTTAATCTGCACTACATGAAATGTTCTTCAGGGAGGAAGACAGCAGGAGTCTATAGTATATAACACATCATGCTCAACATAGGACAAGCGTTATACACAATTTTTTAAATTTTTCATTTTACTCCTTTTGGAAATACTATCACCAAGAGTGAACTCACTATAGCACCACATACATAAGGCAAGAAAAACAATCTATTGCTATGTAATTACATTTTTTTCCTTTCATATTTTAATAAATATGGAGGGCTTCGTGTTTTGGTTTTCTTTAATGAGCTTGTGCATAGATAGTCCATGAGTTTGCAAATTTTATAAGCTGAGTTTTAGAGAACAGAATAGGATACAGGAATTATTTGACTGAAAAGTCTAGTGATTTGGTTGCTACACAGCGGTTTCAAGGCTTAAAATTGAGTTTGAGTGACACTCCAAGGAAAATAATGCCGAGGAATTGAGAGAGTTTTTTAGTTCTTGGCACAAGCTATTTCTCACAAATAATGACTCTGCATGACTGGGGAATTGTTTAAAATGTAGTCTTGTAAAACTGAAAAGGCCTTTCACCTCATTTTCTGATCACAACTTCCATTTTCTAATTGGAGAAAATGAGCCATAGCTTCTACCAAGGTACCACCACTTTAAATGATAGCCCCATAAATCAAACTAATTCTGGTGCTGCAAGGAGTCGGAATTTTCATCGGTTCTGAAAGCTCTTTAAAGATAGGCATCAGAAACAGACAAGTTTAAATTACAAGTTCTCTGGATATAACCACTGTTTTGGCATTTTGGTATTATAGTTGTATATACTCTAATTAGGTGTCAATTTTTCCTGCTGGCAGGTACGGTTGGAGAATGAATGAGGGAGGTCACTGCATCTTCTAATCAACACCGTCTAGTGTTGTGGATTGCACAATGATATGCTCTCAAATGTTCTTGCATTCTTTTCAAATTTTGTCTGTAGCCAAGGGGAAAAAAACACACTGTTGCATTTTTAAAAGTTCCTATAGCAGTATCTGCAAGAATGGCAGGCACTGGAGTCATGTTTCTGCAATTATAGCCTTCAATGATAGGATGAAGATTTCTGTCTTTTGCTCCAGAAAGTAAGAATCATCCATAACCTTTAACTAGATTGAGTCTTGAGTTGGTGACGGATCAGGTTGCAGCAACTAGTTTCTTCCAACTAACAATTTCTCAATGAAAGTTTCCCAAATATTTGCTTATTTGCTGTCTATTTATCTGTACTTCTCTTGCTCACTTCCACTTGGATTTTTCCCCCACTTTGGTAACACAATGACTACTAATTATGGCACATTGCAATGATGGGGGAGAACTAAAGAAATTCCCCAAGTCTCATCAATAAGAAACACTAAAGAGCTAAATCATACAATTTGGGTGATGTTGAATTATGTGTCAGGCACTATTCCCTGTGCATATTAACTCATTTTATCATCTCAGCAGTGTTTCTAAATGGGTATGTCAATGAAAAGAGTTGAACTCTGTAAAATATTTAAAGATATTTATTCTGAGCCAAATATGAATGACCATGGCCTGTAACACAACCCTTGGGAGGCCCTGAGAACATGTGCCCAAGGTGGTGGGGGCACAGCTTGGTTATACATTTTAAAGAGGCATGAGACAACAATCAAATACATTGAAGAAATACATTGGTTTGGTCCAGAAAGGCGGGACAACTCAAAGCGAGAGGAGGAGGGGATTGGGCTTCCAGACTATAGGTGAATTTGAACATTTTCTGCGTGACAATTGGTAGAGCTTGTCTAAAGACCTGACATTGATAGAAAGAGAATATTCAAGTTAAGATAAAGATCGTGGAGACCAAAGTTCTTTTGAAGTCTTATAATGGCTGCCCTTAGAGACAATAGATGACAAATGTTTCCTTTTCAAAATATGGCAAAGAAACATGTTTTGGGATAAAATATTTTGATTTTCTTCCTTGTCTCATAATATTATGCCAGAGTAAGGTTGGAAAGTAAGTCATGATATATAGGGTTAAATAAAACCCATCTGGGCCAGGCGTGGTGGTTCACACCTGTAATCCCAGCACTTTGGGAGGCCGAGGCAGATGAATCACTTGAGGTTAGGAGTTCAAGACCAGCCTGGCCAACATGGTGAAACTCTGTACTAAAAATGTAAAAATTAGTTGGGTGTAGTGGCACACGCTTGTAGTCCCAGCTACTCAGGAGGCTGAGACAGAAGAATCTCTTGAACTCGGAAGTCAGAGGTTGCAATGAGCCAAGATCCACCACGGCACTCAGCCTGGGCAACAGAGCAAGACTCCATCTAAAAAAAAAAATCATGAGAATTTATAATTTGTAGGGCATGACTCCTCAGATCCCTTAGATAGTAATCCGAGCAAGATAAAAAAAAAATCAGAGCTTAGTCCTCAGGTACTATTATCTCCATTTTATGGAGGAAGAATCTGAGATACAGAGAATTCAGTTACTTGCCCAAATTTCCATGACCAGTAAGTCTTCCCACCTCAGCCTCCCAAGTAGCTGGGACTACAGGCGTGTATCAGTACACCTGGCCAATTTTTTTATTTTTTGTAGAGACAGGGTCTTCCTACATTGCACAGACTGATCTCAAATTCCTGGGCTCAAACGATTCTCCTGCCTTGGCCTCCCAAAGTTCTGGGATTACAGACACGAGCTAGATGTGGATATTTTGTCTTTGAGCTGTGTGGTATTTGTCACAGCTACTCAATTCTGAGCTTATGGGATGATAGCAGCCTTAGACAATACATAAATCAGGGGCCATGTTTCTGTTCTGACAAAACTTTATTTATAGACAATGAAGTTTGGATTGCATATAATTTTAATGTGTCATGAAGTATTCTTCCTTCTAATTGTTTTCAACCATTTAAAAATCTAAGGCCGGGCATGGTGGCTCATGCCTGTAATCTCGGCATTTCGGGAGGCTGACACAGGCAGATCACGAGGTCAGGAGATCAAGACCATCCTGGCTAACACAGTGAAACCCTGTCTCTACTAAAAATACAAAAAATTAGCTGGGCGTGGTGGCATACACCTGTAGTCCCGACTACTCAGGAGGCCGAGGCAGGAGAATCGTTCAAACCTGGGAGGCAGAGGTTGCAGTGAGCCAAGATCGCGCCACTACACTCCAGCCTGGGAGACACAGCAAGACTCTGTCTCAAATAAATAAATAAATAAATAAATAAATAAATAAATAAATAAAAATCTAAAGTGCATTCTTAGCTCTTGAGCTGTATAAAAACGAAGGCTAGGTGCGGCCCTCAGGCTGTGGTTGGTTGGCTGTAGTTACGAGGTAGAGTTCAGCATTTGAACCCAGACCACAGGTTCCTGCAAACCTTTAATCATTATATATACACTTGTACAGTGTGTATCATGAGAACAAGAAGAGAAAAATAAATCCCACAGTCTGAGCTATGTGAAATATGCAAAATCTGTCAGACCCAGAGAAACTGGGACCGCAGTCACTGATAAAGAGAAAAGAAAAACAACTCACACCATCTGAGTTATGTGAGCAATGCAAAATCTATCAGGTCTAGAGAGACAGTGTGTTGGACTTCAGCACCCCCTAACCCTGTGCTCAGGGGCAATTGTTTTAAAGGCTTTTTATCCCTAACTGGCTACCTTCTTGTTCCTAGAATGTGTGATACAAATGTGTGACACAATGTATAGCCAATCAATAGCTTATGTTATTTTAATGTAAATAATTGATCAACAAATCAGAAACTTTTTCTTCTTTTCCTTTAAAATTCACTTCTGGCCAGGCACAGTGGCTCATACCTGTAATCCCAGCACTTTCAGAGGCCAAGGCAGGTAGGAATGTTGTACTGAATCGAGCATAGAAAGTCAACACCAAGACAAAAGTAGGCCAAATTGCAGGGTCTTTATTGCCGGCGACCACGGAGGACTCGCGTCTCTCCAACCCGT
>CAUYLG010047187.1:0-25969 GCA_963573385.1 Cacajao melanocephalus | reverse complement strand
AGAAAGAAAGAAAGAGAAAGAGAAAGAAGAAAGAAAGAAAGAAAATCAGCTAATCTTCTTTGCACACTGGGACTCAGGCTTAAAGGAGAGAAGGTAGTAGAAGTCACAGTTCGTGTTAAAAGGAGGCTCAGCAACAGATCCAGGGCAAGGCAGGGGTGCCCCTGAGATGTTGCTCTAATCTGGGAATGCCAGGAAGGGCAGGGGCAAATCCTGACCTTGTGTGGCCCCGAAGGAGGAGGATGCTGCTCTCACTGAGGGTATGAGGAGCTGTTCATCTGTAAGGTATAGCAACTCACAACCTGAAAAACTAATTGGGCTGCCCCAGATAGGAAATAAAATGAAAATTCTGTCCAAGCAGGTGTCCCACTAACTCAGCAGGAAGCTGGGCACTGATTTGCATGTGCCAACATCCTCTTCTCTCTCCCTTCTCCCTAGTCACAGCTAGTTTTATGCTACTCTCCGGGGAGGGGCATCAGAGATATAGAGTCTTACAGAGCTGGGAAAGAGGCTTCCTTGGGAGCGAAGTCCAGGAAAAGAGAATAGAAATGGCTGTACCATTACAGCTCTAATTTCACTTCCTCTCTGTCCTTGCAGGCTCAGTAGAAGGAAAAAGAAATAAACTAATACTTATGAAAGATCTACTTCGTGTTGGCCAAGCGTGGTGGCTCATGCCTGTAATCACAGCACTTTGGGAGTCCAAGATGGGTGGATCACTTGAGGTCAGGAGTTCAAGACCAGCCGGGCCAACATGGTGAAACCCTGTCTCTACTAAAAATATGAAACTTAGGCTGGGCGTGGTGGCTCACGCCTGTAATCCAAGCACTTTGGAGGCCAAGGCGGGCAGATCACCTGAGGTCGGGAGTTCAAGACCAGCCTGACCAACATGGTGAAACCCTGTCTTAAAAAAAAAAACTTAGCTGGGTGTGGTGGTGGGCACCTGTAATCTCAACCACTCGGGAGGCTGAGACAGGAGAATTGCTTGAACCTGAAAAGCAGAGGTCACAGTGAGTTGGGATGGTGCCACTCCACTCCAGCCCAGACAACAGAGAAAGACTCCATCTAAAAAAAAAAAAACAGAGGTCTACTTTGCATCTAGCCCTATGCTGAAGTCTTTCACATTAATCCTCCCAACAACTCTGCAAATCCGAAATCACACTCATTCTTTTTTTTTTTTTTTTTTTTTTTTGACAGAGTCTCACTCTGCTGCCCAGGCTGGAGTGCAGTAGTTTGGTCTTGGCTCACTGCAACCTCCGTCTCCAGGGTTCAAGCGATTCTCCTGCCTCAGCCTCCCGAGTACCTGGGATTACAGGCACCTACCACCACGCCTGGTTAATTTTTTGTATTTTTAGTAGGGACTGGGTTTCACCATGTTGAGCAGGCTGATCCCAAACTCCTGACCTCGTGATCTACCCACTTCGGCCTCCCAAAGCACTGAGATTACAGGCATGAGCCACTGTGCCTGGCCACTCATTCTTACACGTAAGGAAAATGCAGTTTGGGGAAGCAGAAATGTCATACAGCTAGCAAGGGGCAAGCCAGGAACCCAACACAGGGCAGTTTTACTCAAACTCTGAACTTTTTCTACTCCAGTAAGCTGAGTCGTGTTTTCTGTGTGTATTAAAGATTAATTGACCCGATGGTTAGTGTAGACACTGAACACAGTTTATACAGTGCTGACTTGCAGGAAGGGCTCAATTGCCCAATTCCCAGGGCACCTAGTGACACAGAACAATGACTGAGACTGATATTCACCAATAATAATAACATCAACAATGAGATCCACCATTTCTTGAGATTTTACTAAGTGGTGAGCAACTTTTTAAGTGCTTTGTATTATCTAATATTTACTCTCACCATAACCCCGAGAGGCAGCCAACAATTATTCTTTCAAGAATCCATGGAACATCTGAAAAAACTGATCACATGCTAGGCCAGCACATCTCATCAGAAACCAAAAAATCAATTTGTTAGCAGCAGAACTCATCCTAGTCACAAGTCACATGGCACCAGAGTATATTACCAGTGGCGAATCTGCATGGGTCTGCAGCAATGTCAATTCTTGCCTCCTCAGAGGAAATAATTTGACTGAGGGGCATAAGGCAGAAGGAGAGACGGAGACAAGTTTTAGAACTGGAGTGAAAGTTTATTACAAAGCTTTAGAGCAGGAATGAAACAAAGTAAAATACAGTTGGGACCAAGCACAGTGACTCTTGCCTATAATCCCAGCACATTTGGGAGGCAGAGGCAGGCAGATCACCTGAGGTCAGGAGTTCGAGAACAGCCTGGCCAACATGGTGAAACTCCGTCTCTACTAAAAATACAGAAATTAGCCAGGCATGGTGATAGGCGTCTATAAACCCAGCTACTTGGGAGGAACCCAGGAGGCAGAGGTTTCAATGAGCTAATATTTGAGACTCTGTCTCAAAAAAAAGTGAAAAGGAGAAAAGTACACTTGAGAGATCACATGCGTGGAATGTATATGCTGCCATACTGGTGGGGTCTTGCGTTACTTCTCCCCTTGGGGCCTTAGGGTAGGCTGTCCGCATGAGCAGTGGCCTGCTAGCTCTTGGGAAGGGAGTATACGCAGTATGCTTACTGGAGTCATAGCATGCTCACTTGAGGTGTTCTTCCCTTACTAGTCTAGCATTTCTAGAGGAAGGTCATATGCAAATTAAACCCCACCATTTTGCCTCTTAAAGTGCATTCTTGGGCCCACTTGCTCAACTCCTGAGATCTTATCAGAAAGCTGCTGATAGCAGTTTCAGGTGTTTCCTATTAGGAGACTGACTTTCCCTGTGAACAATTAATTGTGCTGTGAACAATTATTATTTTAGAGAGAGAGTTAACAACTGCCTAACCATCACCTGATGGTCACCTGGCACTCCTGGTGTGTGTGTATTGAGAGGAGCCCTCTCCTGCCCTGCTTATGCCTGACTAGCTACCTACTGTAACAAATTGACCACTTTCTCTCTCTCTCTCTCTCTTTTTTTTTTTTTTGAGACGGAGTCTCCCTCTGTCGCCCAGGCTGGAGGGCAGTGGCACAATCTCGGCTCACTGCAATCTCCACCTCCCGGGTTCTAGCGATTCCCCTGCCTCAGCCTCCCAAGTAGCTGGGACTACACAAATTGACCACTTTCTCTACTCAAAATAGAACTCAAGGTCAGGCACGGTGGCTTATGCCTGTAATCCCAGCACTTTGGGAAGCTGAGGTGGGGAGATCACTTGAGCCCAGGAGTTTGAGACCAGCCAGAGCAACATAGTGAGACCTCATCTCTACAAAAACTAAAAAAATCCTTCATCAGCCTAGGGAGATAAAATAAATAAATTAAAATAAATTAAAATTTTTGGTTGGGCCTGGTGGCTCACGCCTGTAATCCTAACACTTTGGGAGGCCGAGGTGGGTGGATCACCTGAGGTCAGGAGTTCAAGACCAGCCTGGCCATCATGGTGAAACCCCATCTTTTAAAAGAAAAAAAAAATTTTAAAAATTAGCTGGGCGTGGTGGCAAGTGCCTGTGAGCCCAGCTACTCAGGAGGCTGAGGTAGGAAGATAGCTTGAGCCCAGGTGGTGGAGGCTGCAGTGAGCAGTGATCACTCCACTGCATTCTATTCTGGGTGACAGAATGACACCTTGTCTCAAACAACAACAACAACAAAAATAACAAAATAGAACTCAATCACGGAAAGATAACAGGAGCCCCATGCATTTGGAAACATTTCTAGAATCAAAATGCAGATATTTACAAATAAAAAATAAATCAAAATGCAGATATTTACAAATAAAAAAATAGCCATAGAAGAAAAAGGGTTTTGTTGTTGTTGTTGTTGCAACAGATTCTTGCTCTGTTGCCCAGGCTGGAGTGCGATGGCACGATCTCAGCTCACTGCAACCTCCACCTCCCAGGTTCAAGCGATTCTCCTGCCTCAGCCTCCCAAGTAGCTGGGACTGCAGGTGCCTGCCACCATGCCCAGCTAATTTTTGTATTTTTTTAGTAGAGATGGGGTTTCACCATATTGGCCAGGCTGGTCTTGAACTCCTGACCTTGTGATCTGCCTGCCTCGGCCTCCCAAAGTGCTGCAATTATAGGTGTTAGCCATCGTGCCCGGCCCAAAGTGGTATTTAAAGGGAAATGTATGGCTTTAAATGTTCATATAAGAAAAACAAGCTGGGTGCAGTGGCTCACTACTGTAATCCCAGCACTTTGGGAGGCTGAGGTGGGCAGATCCCCTGAGGTTAGGAGTTTGAGACCAGCCTGGCCAGCATGGGGAAACTCTATCTCTACTAAAAATACAAAAATTAACCAGGTGTGGTGGTGGGTGTCTGAGGCCAGAATCTCTTGAAGCGGAGGTTGCAGTGAGCCAATATCGTGCCATTGTACTCTAGTCTGGGTGAAAAGTCTTGAGTGAAATTCCATCTCCAGAAAAAATAAATAAATAAAAATAAAAATACAAAAATTAGCTGGGTGTGGTGATGGGTTCCTGTAATCCCAGCTACTTGGAAGGCTGAGACAGGAGAATAGCTTGAACCTGGGAGGTGAAGGTTGCAGTGAGCCAAGATTGCCCCATTGCACTCCAGCCTGGGCAACAAGAGCAAAAAAAAAAAAAAAAAAAGAGTGAGAGAGAGAGATACTACAGGGAACCAACAAAAATTTTTTTACCAGCTCAATCAAGAAAAAGGCATTAAAAAAAGCATAATATTAAAACATTTAAAAGGAGATATAGCTGTATAGCAGAAAATTTAAAGTCATTAAGAGAACACCGTAAAAAAAATCTTTTAAAGAAATAAGCTTAAAATTTTTGATGAAATGGATAATTTCCCTTAAAATGGAAAAAATCTTGTAATAGAAATGTTATTATTTTTTCTTTTCTACAGATGAAAAAACCAAGGAGCAGAGAAATAACTTGGTCAGATTCCCATTGCTAGTAAGAGATAGAGTCTAGATTTGAAGGCCCAAACAGTAGACATGTGATTCATCATCCCTCTTTCCCTCCCACAAACATTTACACTGAGCACCTACTAGGCACGTCATTGTGCTAGAGATTACAGGGATAGAAGACAAAATTCTTGCCCTCTAGAAGCTCCCAATCTAGGAGACGAGACTAGGGCCAAGACTAGGATGAGTTAAGTAAAGCACCTAGGGCATAAGATTTAAAGATGTGTTCATTCTCAGTTGCAAAACTACTTAAATTTTGCGCCCTAGCCCCAGCCCTTCTAACAAGTGTAACCACAACTGCAAAAATACATGCTTTCAACAACTTGAAGCTAGTAAGACTTCTATGCTCCAGATATGAGGAAAGGGCATTCTAGGCAGGCGTACTAGTACAAGCAAAGGACAGAGCAGAGAAGCAGCATCATCCCAGGTGGGAACTATAAGCAGTTTGGTTTTTCTAGGCACACAAATCAATGCAAGGTGGAGAATGGCAAGAAGAGAGGGTGAAGGAGTGGCCAAGGTCTAGGTTATCAAAGGCACTTTATACCATGCTAAGGAGCTTAGACTTTAAGGGTTTAAGCAAGGGAGTGACATAGGCATAACAGTATTTTACAATAATCCTTCTGGCAGGAATGTAGATGGTGGTGGGGATGGAAACAAGGCAGAAAGCAGAGAGATGAGTTAGGAGGCTGCAGCAGCATCCAGGCAAGAGAGGAAGAGAGCCTGCATTAGGGCAATAGCAGTTGAAATGAAGAAAAGGAACCAGGCACAGTGGCTGACACCTGTAATTCCAGCACTTTGGGAGGCTGAAGTGGGAGGATTGCCTGAGGTCAGGAGTTGGAGAGCAGCCTGGTCAACATGGTGAAACCCTGTCTGTACTAAAAATGGAAAAAATTAGCCAGGCACAGTGGCTGGCACCTGTAATCCCAGCTACTCTGGAGGCTGAGGCTGGAGAATCACTTGAACCCAGGAGGCAAAGGTTGCAGTGAGCCCAAATCACACCACTGCACTCCAGCCTGAGCAACAAGAGTGAAACTCCATCTCAAAAAAGAAAGAAAGAAAGAAAGAAAGAAATGAAGAAAAGGAAATGGATTTAAGAAATATTTGAGATGCAAAATTGGCAGGACTTAGTGGTTGATTGAATGTGGGAGGTGAGAGAGTGGAAAAAATTATAAATGAGGTCCCTCATTACCTAGTTTTTATCCTGAAAAACTAGAGAGTATAGTAGCAGCAGCAACGTCCATCCATCTGTTTCTCAATTCATTCATATACCCAATAATGTATCCATCTGGTTAGTATTCATTCATTCGTCCATTCATACATCCATGTATCCATCTATCAATACAGCTATAGTTTGATCAAATTCTTATGACATAACACAATGAAGAATGCATACATAAAAAGACACAATACTTGGCCTTATTCGTTTATTAATTTATTCACTAAGCTTTTATTGATATTCTCCTGTGTGCCAGATACTATTCTAGATAATGCAGGTATAGCAGTGAACAAGCAGAAAAGGTCCTGATTTTAAGGGCCTAATGTTCTAGTGGGAGATACAGATAGAATGCAAAGAAATAATTTTTTTTTTATACACAGTTTCGTTCTTATTGCCCAGGCTGGAGTGCAATGGCTCCATCACGGCTCACTGCAAACTCTGCCTCCTGGATTCAAGCAATTCTCCTGCCTCAGCCTCGAAAGTAGCTGGGATTACAGGCATCTGCCACCACGCCTAGCTAATTTTTTGTATTTTTAGTAGAAATGGGTTTTTACCAGGTTGGTCAGGCTGGTCTCAAACTCCTGACCTCAGGTGATCCACCCACCTCAGCCTCCCAAAGTGCTGGGATTACAGGCATGAGCCACCACGCCCAGCCAGAAATAACAATTTTAGATAGTGAAACATCTTTGTAATAAAAGAAATCAGGAGTCCTTAGAAAAATGGCTGATTTTAGATTGGGGCAGGAAATATATAATGTGAGCCTGGAGAATCTTGTAGTATCAGAAGGAAAGGAAGGGCTCAGACAAAAACACATGTTGGGAGTGTGTCAAAGGGACGTAGGGACCTACTGAAAGAACTACCAGTGACCAAAATTGGTACCATTTGAGCAAAATGAAGCATTATTAGATTAAAACCCAAAGTATAAAATAAATATCCATAAGTATATACTGATGTAAATGAATTAACTGAATAAACAAATGGCAAACAGAAAAATCTTACTTGCAGAATTCCAAATAATTTATTTAGACACTCCCTCAAGGACGTGGATCACAGCTCCCCACACCTTAAGTGTAGGCTGTGAATAGTAACTTCATTCCAAAGAGTATAGGATGGGAAGAGGGAGATAACTTCACAGTGTAGAAACCTGGCAAACTTAAATTTAGGTGATCAAGCTTAAAATCAACAGTAATAAGTCATGTTGCTTGATATGATGTGATGAGAATGTCATTTTATTTCTGTGGTCTTCCTTCCAAAACCCCATAACTCTAATCATGAGAAAAGCTTAGATAAATCCCAGTCAAAGCACATTCTACAAAATATCTGACCAATACTCCTTCCAAGTGTTAAGGTCATCAAAAATGAAAAAAGTCTGACTGCTGGGTGCAGTGGCTCACACCTGTAATCCCAGCACTTCAGGAGGCTCAGGTGAGTGGATTGCTTGTGCCCAGGAGTTTGAGAGCAGCCTGGACAACATGGTGAAGCCCTGTCTCTACAAAAAATATAAAAATTAGTAGGTGTGATCATGCACACCTGTAGTCCCAGCTACTTGAGGGGCTAAGGCGGGAGGATCACTTGAGCCTGGGAGGTCGAGGTTGCAGTGAGCTGTGTTTGCGCCATTGCACTCCAGCCTGGGTGACAGAGTGAAACACTGCCTCAAAAAAAAAAAAAAAAAAAAAAAGAAAAGAAAAGAAAAGAAAAAAAGAAAAGTGGCTCAGAGCAGTGTAAGGAATGTGGGGGTCTACAAAATTTATCAGGCCCAGACAGACATGAGCCTGAGACTCAGTTACATCCCCCAGCCCATGCCTGGGAGAAATTGTTTAAAGGTATTTTGTTTTTTCTTTCCTTCCCTTTGGTTTCAGATTAGCTGATAAATTATCTAAAATGTTGCCACAAGTTGCACAATATGATCCTCACTCATTATTTTCATGTTCCTGGAATTTATTATGCAAAGAACAATGTATAACCAATCGATAGCTTATGTTATTTTAATGAACCAATAAATTATTGGTAAACAATTTAGGAACTATCCTCTCACTTTTTTTTTAAACCTCTTGAAAACTCTCTTGTAATTGCTGCTAATTAGAGCATATATTCAGGGGAACTTGAACCTATGGCTCTGGGCTGCAATTTTCAACCTGGGTCCACATAAATTATCTATATTAACTTTGCTTCACTTTCTTCTTTTAGGTCAACAGTGCATACTACAGTAAGATGATAATAGAGGGAGTGTGCAGTATATAGACACTCTATTCTGTCTTTCCAACTTTTCTGCAAATCTAAATCTATTCAAAAATTAAAAGTTTGGCCAGATGCAATAGCTCACACCTGTAATCCCAGTGCTATGCCAGGCCACGGAGGGAGTATTACAGCCTCACCAATGCACCACAATGTAGCAGTCTTTTTTTGTGAGGTATCACCCAGATACCTCACATGACCAAGATAATTAAGGAGCATGGATACAAAGGGTGAGGTTGGAGTGAAAGTTTAATAAGCAAAAGAAGAAAGTTCGGCCAGGCATGGTGGCTCACACCTGTAATCCCAGCACTTTGGGAGGCTGAGGCGGGTGGATCACTTGAGGTCGAGAGTTTGAGACCACCCTGACCAACATGAAGAAACCCCAGCTCTACTCACAACACAAAATTAGCCAGGTTTAGTGCTGCATGCCTGTAATCCCAGCTACTTGAGAGGGTTGAGGCACAAGAATCGCTTGAACCTGGGATGTGGAGGTTGCAGTGAGCCTAGATCATGCCATTGCACTCCAGCCTGGGCAACAAGAGCAAAGCTCCATCTGAGGGGGAAAAAAAATTAGCTGGGTGTGGTAGCACATGCCTGTAATCCCAGCTACTTGGGAAGCTAAGGCAGGAGAATTGCTTGAACCCAGGAGGCAGAGGTTGCAGTGAGCAGAGATTGCGCCATTGCACTCCAACCTGTGCAACAAGAGAAAAACTCTGTCTTAAAAAAAAAAAGTTAGTTTTCAAAGGACAGTTTATTAGTTAAGAACATTTCCATTGTTGTGCATACAATCTCCAGTACTCTTTTTACCCCGCAAAACTGAAACAACTCCGTAACCATTATGTGGAATCTTTTTTTTTTTTTTTTTTTGAGACAGAGTCTTGCTCTGTCACCCAGGCTGGATTGTGCAATCTTGGCTCACTGCAACCTCCTCCTCCTATCGGGTTCAAGCAATTTTCCTGCCTCAGCCTCCTGAGTACCTGGGATTTCAGGGGCCTGCCACCTGGCCTGGCTATATGTGGAAGCTTTTTTTTTTTTTTTTTTTTTTTTTTTACGATGGGGTTTCACCATGATGGCCAGGCTGGTCTTGAACTCCTGACCTTAGGTGATCCACCCACCTCGGCCTCCCAAAGTGCTAAGATTACAGGTGTGAGCCACCACACCTGGCCTATGTGGAACCTTTTAAGTCATGGTAAGTGTATTAGTTTCCTAGAGCTGCCATAACAAATTACCACAATCTTAGTGACTTAAAACAATAGAAATTTATTCTCTCGCAGTCCTGAAGGCCAGAAGTTCAACATCAGTTTGTATATATTCCTAAGTTATTCCCTTTCATTGCTGTGTAGCATTTCATTGAATAAATACAGTCACGGAATGCATAATAACATGTTGGTCAGAGATGGACTACATATACAATGGTCATCCCTTAAGATTATAATATTGTATTTTTATTCTACCTTTTCTATGTTTATTTACTTATTTTTTTTTTTGAAACAAAATTTTCCTCTTGTCGCCCAGGCTGTAGTACAATGGCACAATCTCAGCTAATTGCAACCTCTGCCTTCCGAGTTCAACTGTTTCTCCTGCCTCAGCCTCCTAAGTAGCTGGGATTACAGGTGTGCACCACCATGCCTGGCTAATTTTGTATTTTTAGTAAAGACAGGGTTTCACCATGTTGACCAGGCTGGTTTCCAACTCCTGACCTCAGGTGATCCACCCACCTTGGCCTCCCAACGTGCTGGGATTACATGTGTGAGCATCCATCTTCCTTTTCTACGTGTGGATATATTTGTTTGTATGTTTGTTTTTGAGACAGGGTCTTGCTGTGTTGCCCAGGCTAGACTGCAGTGATGTGATCACAGCTCACTGCAGTCTCAACTTTCCAGGCTCAAGTGGTCCTCCCACCTCAGTCTCCCAAGTAACTGGGACCACAGGTGCATGCCACTGTGCCTGGCTAACTTTTTGTAATTTTTATTAGAAACAGGGTTTTGCCATGTTGCCCAGGCTGGTCTCGAACTCTTGAGCTCAAGAGATCCACTCTCCTCAGCCTCCCAAAGTGGTGGGATTATAGGTGTGAGCTGCCATGCCTGAGGCTGGCCTAGATATGTTTAGATACACAGATACTTACCAGTGTGTCACAATTGACTAAAATATTCAGTAGGGTGACATGCCATACAGGTTTGTAACCTACGAGCAATAGGCTACACCATAAAGCCTAGGTGTGAGGTGGGCTATCCCATCTATGTTTCTTTCTTTTTTTTTTTTTTTTGAGTTGGAGTCTTGCTCTGTCACCCAGGCTGGAGTGCTGGAGTGCAGTGGCATGATCTTGGCTCACTGCAGCCTCCAACTCTTGGGTTCAAGCAATTCTCCTGCCTCAGCGCCCCAAGTAGCTGGGACTACAGGCCTGCACCACTATGCTCCGCTAATTTTTGTATTTTTGTTTTGTTTTGAGATGGAGTTTCACTCATGTTGCTCAGGCTGGAGAGCAATGACGTGATCTCAGCTCACTGCAGCCTCTGCCTCCCAGGTTCAAGCAATTCTACTGCTTAGCCTCCCAAGTAGCTAGGACTACAGGTGCACGCCACCATGTCCCAGCTAATTTTTGTAGTTTTTTGTAGAGATGGGGCTTCACCATGTTGGCCAGGCTGGTCTCAAACTCCTAATCTCAGGTGATCTGCCCACCTCGGCCTCCCAAAGTGCAAGGATTACAGGTGTGAGCCACTGTGGCTGGCCTAATTTTTGTATTTTTAATAGAAACAGGGTTTTTCCATGTAAGCCAGGCTGGTCCCTAACTTCCAACCTCAGGTGATCCACCCACCTTGGCCTCCCAAAGTGCTGGGAATACAGGCATAAGCCACCATGCCCAGCCCCCATCTAGGTTTCTATGATGTTTGCACAATGACAAAATCACCTTACAACTAATTTCTCAGAGGATATCTCCATTGTCAAGCAAGTCATGACTGTGTGCCACAATTGATTTAGCCATTCTCGCATTGGTGTGCATTTGGGTTATTTCCAATCTGAGGCTATTATGAGTAAGATTTCTTGGAACATGTCATTTTTATAGACATATGCACTCATTTGTCTTTGGTAGTTACCTAGGAGTAGATTAATAGATAATACAAAAGGTATATATATGTTCAGCTTTAATAGAAATTGCCAGGTACTGCCAGGTTACCTAAGTGCACGTATCGGTTTACATTCACACCAGCATTGAGTATTCCAGTTGCTCCATATCCTTGCCTACAATTGATGTTGTCAGAATTCTAGCATTCTGGTTTGTACATAATGGTATCTCAATGTGGATTTAGTTTGCATTTCTAAAACTGCCTTTGTAAAATTATGACAGTAAAAGAAGTCTGACATGGCTCATTCTATCTTCCAGCCTGTAAACTATCTCTGCTCATTCCTGAGCATAGGCCAACCCAACTATGGGAGGAATTATAGTTGATAGTTTAACTTGAAAGCAAGGATGATAACAGTCCTTCCCTAAAACTAACAACCTCCTTGCTCAGGGACCAAAAATCAGCTTTCTAAAAGTGGCAAAAGACCACGAGATTAGGATTATGGGAGGAGGCTGAATTCTGCTAAAATGTAGGCATAGTTTCTATAATCCCTTACGACTCACTAGTCATGTGGTCAGAAGCCACCAGATTTGTGACTTCCCCAATTGCTCCTATAGATAACATCACTATTGTAGAATCTAAGACTGGTCTTTTGAGGTTTATTTTTAGACATTCTGGCAAACAACTGATCCTGCCTAATCCTGAGACTCATGACTTAATGGGTCCTGTGACCCCACCCAGAGGCAGACACAGTGCAGGGGGACTGTTTTCCATACCCCAATGATTTCATGCCCAACCAATCTGCAGCACCCATTCCCTGGTCCCCTGTCCACCAAATTGTCCATCAAAACCATCATCTCTGAGTTCTTAGGGAGATTCCAGTTCTCCTATGTGTCTGGCATTGCATCAATTAAACTTTTTTGTTGTTGGGACAGAATCTTGCTCTGTCACCCAGGCTGGAGTGCAGTGGCACAATCTCAGGTCACTGCAGCCTCAACCTCCTGGGCCCAAGTGATTCTCCCACCTCAGCCTCCTGAGTAGCTGGGACTACAAGCACTCAAGCACTTACCACTTTCTCCGCTTTTTTTTTTTTTTTTTTTTTTTTTGGCAGAGACAGGGTCTCCCTATGTTGCCCAGGCTAGAAACTCTTTCTTTACTGCAATACTACAGTCTCAGTGAACTGGTTTTGTCTGTGCAGTGGGAAGGAAGAACATGTTGGATGATTACATTTTCTCAGTGAATAAAAATATTGAGTACCTTCTCTCTTTTTTTCATGAATAAAGTAGGATACATTATTATTATTATTATTATTATTATTATTTAACAATGTGGACAACTTTGAGAAGAAGGCAGATAAGATTTGACTTAATAGTCTTTTTTTTTTTTAATTCAAGATGGCGTCTCACTCTGTTGCCCAGGCTAGGGTACAGTGGCACAATCTCAGATCGCTGCACCCTCCGCCTCCCAGGTTCAAGTGATTCTCTTGCCTCAGCCTCCCAGGTAGCTGGGATTACAGGCACCCACCATCATGCTCAGCTAATTTTGGTATTTTTAGCAGAGATAGGATTTCATCATGTTGGCCAGGCTGGTCTCAAACTCCTGACCTCAGGTGATCCACCTGCCTTTACCTCCCAAAGTGCTGGGATTACAACAGGTGCGAACCACTGCACCTGGCCTGACAATTTTTTCTCTCTTTCTTTCTTCCTTTCTGGGTCTCGTGGTCTCTCTTTCTCTTTCCTTGGGTTTCTTTCTTTCTTTCTTTGATGGAGATTCACTCTTATTGCCCAGGGTTTAAGCAATTCTCCTGCCTCAGCCTCCCAAGTAGCTGGAATTATAGGCATGAGCCACCATACCTGGCTAATTTTTTGTATTTTTAGTAGGGATGGGGTTTCTCCATGTTGGTCAGGCTGGTCTCTCTTTTTTTTTTTTTTTTCTTTATAGCCCCACTCCAAGTCCAAGTCAGGCTGGTCTCAAACTCCCAACCTCAAGTGATCCGCCCCCCTTGGCCTCCCAAAATGCTGTAATTACAGGCATCGGCCACTGCGCCTGGCCTGACCTAATCTTAAAACACGACTCTGACTACTGAGTTTAAAGTAGACTATGAAATAAGGTGGATGAGGATGATGGCTCAGACTAGAGTGGTAATGACAAAGTTGGTATGAAGTGGTCAGATGCAGAATATATTTTGAAGACATTGCTTACGAAACTGACAGATTTTGTGGAGACTAAGAGGAAGGAGTCAGGGATCATCCCTAAATATTTCACTTGAGCAAAAAGTTAAATGGAGATATTACTTGGAGAGAATTGGGTCCTAAGTGGGTACAGGGGATGGTGGGCAAGGAATCAAGAATTCTCTTTTGGACATACCAAGTTTGAGATTCCAATTAGACATACAAGTTGAAAGGTCAAGTAGGTATTAGATATCTGAGTCTGGAGCTCAGAAGACAGGGTTCGAGCTAGAGATATAAATTGGGAGTTGTCAGTATTGATAATACTTAAAGATTAGTGCTGGAGAACGTAACTCAGAAATGAGCATGGACAGAAGACAGCTCACTGGGCATTCAACATGCAGAGGATAAAGCTGTCCTCACAAGGTTAACAAGAATTCTGGACAGAAGCACAGTTACAATTAAGCATTAATCAGGCAGCACTTTGACCTGCCTTGTAACTGAAAGTCACATTAACACTAGATATTGACCATCTGCATCCTTGTTGTTCCTATAGATAGGATTTCTCACATTAGAATCATAAGGCTTCTATTTAAGAATTGCTTAAGTAGATCCTGAATTTGAGCAGAACAGCTGATATTAACTTGTTTAAAGACCCCTAAAGGAATCAAATCAGTATCAAAAGAGTTTCTTCATCTTCCTTTTCCATAACTTCACCATGCAGTCTTCAACCAACCCACGATATCCATACCTTGGCCCACTCCAAAACCCTTAAAAACCGTAGCCCCAAACTCCTCAGGGAGATAGATTTAAAGATTCCTCCCATCTCCTCATTCAGCAGCCCTGTGATTAAACCTCTTTCTCTGCTGCAACCTGGTGTCTCAGCATATTGACTTGCCACATGCATCAGGCAACAGAGTTATGAAGTTACAACGGCATGAAGACAGAGGAAGGAGCTGCTAGGAAAACAGGAGGAAAACCAAGAGAATGTTGGTGCCCAGGAGGCCAAGTGAAGAAAATGTTTCAAGAGGAAGGGTATGTATGATAAACTAGGTCAAATGTTGCTTAGACTTTGAATAAATGACAGCTGAAAATTGAATAGATTTGGCAAGAGGCTTCAAGTTGCTTCTTATTCAAGAGAGGAGCTAAGAAAAGTGAGGAAGAAAAGGGACCACTTGTGTTGCTCTGGGAAAAAGCCAGAATATAATCCTTAATCAGGCTGCCTGAGGGTGAGGGTGGAGGATGTTTAGAAAAAGAAGATGAAATGCTCCAGATTGTCCACTTCAAACACCTGTGTCTCAGGCCATCCGCCCAAACAAGGCAATTACTGAATCTTCTGGCTAGAAGGATCATCACTGAACAAAAGAATCTCTCATCTTCCAGGGAACTACACCCAAACTAACCACGGGTCTTAAATATCCTATCCTTTGGTCTCCAGCATTTATTCTTTCCAAAACTTATTAGTTCCTGGTGGGGAAGGGAGGATCTTGCAAAGAAAAGAACCTCCTGGCTGAAGGGATCATTCTGGGATTTTATTCCTTCATTCATCAGGTATTTATGGAACCCCTACTATGTTCCCAGTAGTCTACAGATACTACGGAAACAGCAGAGAACTAATCAGACAAAACTCCCTGCCCTCAGAGAGCTGATAGTCTCCAGCATCCCTGTACTTTCCTCTAGTCTCATTCTCTTTCTTCCATGCTCAGAGGCCCTACCTAAGGCTATCAGGCAGAATTGGACGGGTCAACCCATTACCCGCTGAGCCTTCAGAGGACATATAAAACTCTCCCTTTTAGAACAAAGTACAAAGATCAACTCTCTTCTCAGAGGGTACATTTTCCCCAGGGAAAATTTCCCAAAACTCAAGCTGGGGGCAGAGGCCCCACATCTGGAGTGCAATTAGTTTGGATGTCACTGCAGTTACCACATAGGCTCCAGACAAAGCCCAGTCACAATTGAGGACAGGATTTTAAATCACGACTTTCCAGAGTCTCATTAGGTAATTGATGCTGATCGCATTGCTTAATGGGGAACCATAAAATGCTTGCTATTTATATGACAATGGGTAGAGAAAAGGCTCAACTAACCAGATAATTAACAGATGATATGAGTGACTAGGGCGAAGGGGTAGAAAGAGGCAAGGAGACCTGGTGAAGTTTACCTTTCCCTGGGTTTTAACTTTTTTATGGTAACAATTGTTTGGCCAGATTCAGAGGAGAATATGTCCTGGTCTTCACAAAGCCCAAAGCTGCTCTTCCCAGGAGCAAGAGACTGAGATAAGAATTGTCATTTAATAGGATTTTCTACAGCTGGCTACATCATTTGCTAAATGAGCAATTTCAATCTTCCTTTCTCTATCCACTGGGAGGGAGTTAAGCTCATTTCTCCTCCAGCCTGTACCCCCACCTCTTATAGCCTCACTCCTTCACCAGTTTTTAGCTGGAAAGATGGTATGGTTGAGGTACAGAAGGCACAGATTGAAGCAAAACACTTTGGGCCCAGCTGAATTCACCATATCATGAGGCTGTAAGGGTCAACCCCATTCCCCACCGTGCACACCCCAGAGCACCCTTAGGGACCCATAAACACCCTCCATATGCCAGTCTCTCCAGAACAGAGGTCCCAGGGCAGGCCAACTCCCCTGATACTTACCAAAAAGGGTTGTAACACTTCCCACTGCAGAAAGCGGTTGGGAATGAGATTCATTTATTTCCATTATTGAGACATGAGGCTTTTCAACAGGGAGCTTCATTAAACCCCATAAACCAAGGCATATAAGGCATCCTCATAACCACCAGGTATTTGGAAGAGATCCTGGGGAGAAGAGGGGGATGATTTGGGGAGGGAGAAAGCCAGACCATCTACTAACACATGGGCTGAAATTGGGGTAAATAGAGTATGTACCTGTTGAGTTAGAATTCATTTTTCCCAAGATTCTGCCTCTTGATTGGCCTGGGACCTCCCCTCCCTGGATTCACTTCAGCTTGCTTCATGTGGATACCTATTCTTCCTTTCTCCTGTCCCTCCTTTTCTCTTCTCTCTCTCCCCTCTTACATGTTTTTCCCTTCTCCATTTGCACTGGAATGGAGAGATGGTATGGTACCCTGGCTAAGGGCAAGGGCTTTCTACCCAAATTGATCTACAGCTTCAATAGAATCTCTATCCAAATCTCAGCTGGCTTCCTTGCAGAAATTGACAAGCTGATCCTAAAAATTATATGGAAATGCAAGAGACATAGAATAACCACAACGATCTTGAAAAAGAACAAAGTTCTTTCTGATTTCAAACCTTACTACAAATCTGTAGTAGACAGTATAGTACTGGCCTAAAGACAGACATGTAGATCAATGGAATAGATTTGAGGTGACAACACACCTGTAGTACCAGCTATGTGGGATGGTGAAATGGGATGATCACTTGAGCCAAGCAGTTCAAAACCAGCCTGGGTAATATAGCAAGATGCTGTCTCTATAAAAAAAATAATAATTTTTAAAATAATAAAAATGGGCAAAGGATCCGAACAGACATTTCACTAAAGAAGAACTGCAAATGGGCAATCAAAACATAAAAAGATGATCAGGATGAGTGCAGTGGCTCACACCTGTAAGTAAGTCCAGCACTTTAGAAGGCCAAGGCAAAAAGATTGCTTGAGCCCAGGATTTTGAAGTCAGCCTGGACAACGTGGCAAGCCCCATCTCCATAAAAAATTTAAAAATTAGTCAGGTGTGGTAGTATGTGCCTATAGTCCCAACTACTCGGGAGACTTCACCCCAGGAGTTTGAGATTGCATTGAGCTATGATCATGGCATTGCACTCCAGCCTGGTCAAAAGAGTGAGACCTTGGCCGGGCGCCGTGGCTCACACCTATAATCCCAGCACATTGGGAGGCCAAGGCAGGTGAATCATACCCGAGGTCAGGAGTTCAAGACCAGCGTGGCCAACATGGTGAAACCCTGTCTCTACTAAAAATACAAACTTAGCCGGGAGTGGTGGCATGTACCTGTAATCTCAGCTAATCGGGAGGCTGAGACCGGAGAATCACTTGAACCCAGGAGGCAGAGGTTGCAGTGAGCCAAGATTGCACCATTGCATTCCAGCCTGGGCAAAAAGAGCAAAACTGCATCTCAAAAATAAAAAAAGAAAGAAAAAAGAAAAAAAAGAAAGAAAGAAAAAGAAAAAAAAGAGACTTTGTCTCAATAAAATTAAAAATATATATATATAATCAACAGCATTAGACATTAAGGAAATGAAAAGTAAAACCATCAGATACCACTTCACACCACTAGAATGGCTATAATTTAAAAGATAAATAATAATAAGTGTTGGAGAGGATCTGAAGAAATTGGAACCTCCGTAAACTGCTAGTGGTATTACAAAATGGTACAACGGCTTTGGAAAACAATCTGGCAGTTCCTCAAAATGTTAAACACAGAGCTACCATATGGCTCAGCAATTCTGCACCTAGATATATACCCAAGGGAACTGAAAACATGTGTTCACACAAAAATTTGTACAGGAATGCTCACAGCAACATTATTCATCATAGCCAAAAAGTGGAAACAATCCAAATGCTCATCAACTGATACATGGATAAATACAATGTGGCATATCCACACAATGGAATATTATTCAACAATAAAAAGAAATGAAGTACTGATACATTCTGCAACACAGACCAACTGTGATAACATTATACTAAGTAAAAGAAGCCAGTCGGCCAGGCGCAGTGGCTCATATCTGTAATCCCAGCACTTTGGCAGGCCAGGCGGGTGGACTGCCTGAGCTCAGGAGTTCACGACCAGCCTGAACAACACGGTGAAACCTGTCTCTACTAAAATACAAAAAATTAGCCAGGCGTGGCAGTGTGCACCTGTAGTCCCAGCTACTCAGGAGGCTGAGGCAGGAGAATTGCTTGAACCTGGGAGGCAAAGTTTGCAGTGAGCCAAAATCACACCACTGCACTCCAGCCTGGGCGACAGAGTAAAACTCCATCTTAGAAAAAAAAAAAAAGCCAGTTAAGAAAGGCCATACATTGTATGTTTCCATTTATATAAAAAGTCCAGATTAGGCATATCTATAGAGATGGAAAATAGATTAGTAGCTGCCTAGAGTTGGGGGAATTTGGAATTGACTATAAATGGGTATGAGGTTTCTTTCTGTGGTTATGAAAATATTCTAGGATTGGTTGTGTTGATGGTTGCACAGCTCTGTAAATATACTAAAAACCATTGAATTGGGCATTTTAAATGGGTGAATTGTCTAGTATATAAATTAAATCCCAGTAAAGAAACAGACAACCCACAAAGCAACAGAAAATTCTGTATGAAATTGTTACCACTAAGAGGTCTAATAATTACATTTAAAAATAATACTCCAACTTGGGAAACAGAGCAAGACTCTGTCTCAAATAATAATAATAATAATAATAGTTTCTTTCTTTCCTTTTTTTTTTTTTTAGATGCAATCTCTCTCTGTCACCAGGCTGGAGTGCAGCGGTGTGATCTTGGCTCACTGCAACCTCTATCTCCCAAGTTCAAGCGATTCTCCTGCCTCAGCCTCCCAAGTAGCTGGTACTATAGGCTTGCACCACCATGCCCAGCTAATTTTTGTAATTTTAGCAGAGACAGAGTTTCATCATCTTGGCCAGGATGGTCTCAATCTCTTGACCTTGTGACCTGCCAACTTGGCCTCCCAAAGTGCTGGGATTACAGGTGTGAGCCATGGCACCTGGCCATTTTCTTAAAACAAAAAAGTAAGGGCTTTGTTGTCAAATCTCAGTTCTGCCATCCGCTGACTCTGTGACCTTGGACAAGTTACTTGACTTCACCAAGCTTAGTTTTCTCATCTGTAAAATGGACATTAGGTCATTTTGAGGATTAAATACATGAATACGTAAGGACATCTAGCACATAATAGGTGCTCAGAAATGGAAACTATGAAGAAGAGCCAAGGAATGGCAACAATTAAAGGAATGAGAAAGAAAAAACAACATTTCTGCACAAATGCTATATCTATACATTTATGCCTAACATTTGGCTGGGTTCTAAGGACAAGGAAAACCCTGACTTTGAGGAGCTGAAAGGATGAGGAATAAGGCATTCCTGGAATAAAAATCCTCATAAATGAGCCAAGGGCCACCACAGAGTCATGGGCAGGTTGCACAGGGGCAGAGAGAAAGGCTTTGAAAGGGGAGGAGACTGTAAGAGTTGGCCAGGCAGAAAAGGGCAGAGTAGGCCTTTGTCCTTTCCCCTACTGTGAGTGACCAAAGGATATGAAATAGCCCCCTCTGGAGAAAACTGGATAGAGTTTACTGAGGACAGGCAGAGGCAGAAATCAGAAGATAAATTGTGGGTTGATTTTTCATGGTCAGGATGGGGAATGAAGCTGACACAGGAGGTGGAAGATAAGGCCTGCCTCCCTGGCCTTGCAATAGGTGAGCTGAGCCCTAGGAACTCCTGCCCTGTGCCTGGACTAGCTCCTCTTGGCCCCTAAGCTCTGGATCTCCCGCTCCCTCCCACCAGTCCTCTTTTGGGGAACAGAACCTAATGCTTTGTGGGCCGAGCATGATGCCTCCAGCACTCCTCCCTCTAGTGACTCATTCCCAAGACTGGAGGTGGCAGGAAGTGCCAGGGCCCCAGAGTTGCAGCCCCATCCGGATTCTGGCAGCTTAGAGACATCCTATATTCTTCCTTCCTCCCCCCACCCCCGCCACCTCCCTCACTTTCAGCTCTGACTCTTGACATTTCTACATAAGAGACACCCACCTCCCCCAAATTTCTTCTTGCCTTTCTATTGCCTCCTCCAATCCCGCAACTCTAGCCCCCAGGGGCTGCTGGGTTGATACAGCCTGATCCCAAGGGGAATGGGCAAAACCCACATCTAAGGGCCCTTTCCTAGGAAAGGTGACCAGGCAAGGTCTGTATCTTCATGGCCAGGTCTTTGACAGGCAAGGCCCACGACTAGAAAGCATTCTGATTGACACTAAAAACAACAACAAAATTGTTTTGCTCCATGCTAAGCTCTTCACAAGCTTTGTCTCATTTATTTATTCCTCACAACTCTAATATAGATGCCATTATCACTGGCATTTTGCAAATAAGAAAAGTAGAGGAAATGTGAAAAGTAGCAGAGCTGGGGCTTAAACCCAGGACTCACATCCCGGGCCTTTAACTGCCAGGCTCCTCTTCCTGTCTTGGGAACAGAGGGCAGTGGAGGCCTCTTTGAGCACAGCCCCTGAGTCATCTAGGGCAGTACATGCAATCCTGATGCCTTTGGCACAGCTGCTCTGGGGTCTGGTTTCAACTGTAACGTCCCTTCTAGTTCTCCATTCATTTGTGAACCTGTCCCACTCTCCGCTCCAGTGGGGTGGAAATGTGGAGGACTTCCCAGAGGATTCTCAGCCCCCTCAACAGCTTATCTTCCTATTCAACTATTAGGACAAACAGACATCAGTGTGATTCCAGGGTTCCCAGGGACTACCTAGAAAGAGGAAAATGAGATAGTAATGCTTATATGTGCAGGCAGGCAAAAGGAGACTATAGACACCCAAGCATGGGGTTAGCTGAGGTTTACAGGCAGAGCAGACATCTGTCAAACCAAAGAGGCATAGAGACAGCCCATATGACAATAAAAATAATGATACCCTTGAATTATGTTGCACTTTATAATTTCTCAAGCACTTTGCAAACATTTGATCCTCCAGATGACCTCCTAGGGCCCAAGGAAGCAGAAAGCATCTTTTATAAGCTGTCACCACCTGTCAAGTTGTCCCCCATGAAGGGGAGAGCCAGGAGCCAGGCAAGGCAGTGAGTGAGTTAACCAAACCCAAGCCACAGTAAGTAATAGTTTTTATGGAGACTTTATCCTCAGACTCCTTAGATATCATATTTCCATCAGATTACATTTACATAACAGTGCAGGGTGAGAGACCCTGATAAATCTTCTCTGCATGGGGATGAATACTGTGGAAATGTACTTTTGCTGACAGCGATTTGTTTTACTACACTATTGCCCTTCAATCTAGGGAGGAAAGAGCAAGGCTATTGCTTTATGGAGGGAGGGAAGGAGGGAAAGGAGGAGAATGGGAAGTATAAAGATCAGAGATCTGGAATGAGAGGAATGAATGAGAGGGGAAGAGACAATGTTCAGAAAGGGAGAGCTTTAGGCAAGGTGGGCAGAAGGAAGGGATAGAAAAAAGGAAAACTGGGCCAGGCACAGTGGCCCACACTTGTAATCCCAGCACTTTGGGATGCTGAGGCGGGCAGATCACCTGAGGTTGGGAGTTCGAGACCAGCCTGACTAACATACAGAAACCCTGTCTCTACTAAAAATACAAAATTATCTGGGCATGGTGGTGTGCACCTGCAATCCCAGCTACTCAGGAGGCTGAGGCAGGAGAATCACTTGAACCGGAGAGGCGGAGGTTGTGGTGAGCTGAGATCGTGCCACTGCACTCCAGCCTGGGCAAGAAGAGTGAGATTCCATCTCAAGAAAAAAGGAAAACTGTCTCAGTAGTCAAGGGGGTAGTGGTGAAAGGAATGGATGATTCTTCAGGAAGTGTGTCTGGCTGCTGGATAGTAGCCCATGGCTGCAAGCTTGAGAAAGATTCAGAGGTCTTTTCGGTGGGTGCCAAGCTCTTCTTGTCTTTGTAGTTGGTCGAGAGGTTGGGAGAATAAGGAGAGTCACAGGGCACGGGGTCCTTTTAAGCCCACTTTTGAGGTAAGATCAAAAGCCTCTCTGGATCTCTTCCAGCCACAACCCACCAGCCTCCATCAACCTTTATCCAGAGAGCACATAGGCTCCAGGGCCATCAGGACTGAACTCTAACAATCCCTGGGTCTGGATCCTTCTCATCCTGAGGCTTGGATTCTTCAGCTAACTTAGCTGGATGGTTTTAATTCTCAAAACTCTCAGCCTTGGTTCTTGGTTTCTCCCCATTTTTTTCTTTCTTTCTTTCTTTCTTTTTTTTTGGGGGGGAGACAGAGTCTGGCTCTGTTGTCCAGACTGGAGGGCATTGGCACAATCTTGGCTGGCTGCAACCTCTGCCTCTCAGGCTTAAGCCTCCTCCCACCTCAGCCTGCTGAGTAGCTGGAACTACAGGTGTGTGCCACCATGCCCGGCTAATTTTTTATAGAGATGGGGTTCCACCACATTCCTCAGGCTAGTCTTGAACTCCTGAGCTCAAGATATCTGCCCCCTTCGGCCTCCCAAACTGTTGGGATTATAGGTGTAAGCCACTGCACCCAGTGGGCCTTGGTTTCTCTACTGGTGACATGGGAATTTGTGGCTGGGTGCAGTGGCTCATGCCTATAATCTCAGCACTTTGAGAGGCTAAGGTGGGCGAATAACTTGAGGTCAGGAGTTTGAGACCTGCCTGACCAACATGGTGAAATTTCGTCTCTATTAAAAGAAAAAAAAAGAAAATACAAAAACTTAGCCAGGCATGTTGGTGCATGCCTGTAATCCCAGCTACTCAGGAGGCTGAGGCAGAAGAATTGCTTGAACCCAGGAGGCGGAGGTTGCAGTGAGCCATATTTCGCTACTGCACTCCAGCCTGGGCGACAGAGCAAGACTGTGTCTTGAGAAAAAAAAAAAGCTGGGTGGGGGGGAATTTGTTTACTTATCCAACAAATATTTACTGATTGTATGCCAGAAATTGTGCTATGGGGTTGTCTGTTCAACAGAAAACAAGATACACAATAGTCCTTTCCTTCAAAGAGCACACAATCCAATGATGGTAACAAAACACCCTGTAAGAAACAGGCCCTGCCTGCACTAGGATAATAATGATTAGAGTCACTCTCTGCCAGGCACTGTGCTCAGCACTTATATCCATTAACTCCTACAGTCCTCATGGCAACCTGGTGAGGAAGGTCCTGTTACTGCTGTTGTTGCCCAGGTGAGAACACCTTAGTTGGGGCAGCCTCCTGAACACATCCCATAGTTTTACTGTTTCATGTTCTTCATTGCATGTACTGCTGTCTAAAATGGGCTTTTTAACTCACTTATCTGTTTACTGCCTCTTCACAATTATATCTCCAGCACCAGGCTGGGAATGGTGGCTCACATCTGTAATCCCAGCACTTTGGGAGGCCATGGCAGGTGGATCACTTGCAGTCAGGGGTTGTAGACCAGTCTGGCCAACCTAGCAGAAACCCCATCTCTACTAAAAATACAAAAATTAGCCAGGCATGGTGGCACATGCCTGTAATCCCAGCTACTTGGGAGGCTGAGGCATGAAAACTGCTTCGACCAGGGAGGCGGAGGTTGCAGTGAGCTGAGATTGCACCCCCTGCACTCCAGCCTGGACAATGGAATGAGACTCTATCTCAAAAAAAAAAAAAAAAAAAAAAAACAAAACCAATTATATTCCCAGCACCTTGAACAGTCTCTGACCCAAAGTAAGTTCTTTTTTTTTTTTTTAAAGACAGTGTTTCACTGTGTTGGTCAGGCTGGTCTTGAACTCCCGACCTCAGGTGATCCGCCCACCTTGGCCTCCAAAGTGCTTGGATTACAGGCATGAGCCACCACGCCGGGCCAAAGTAAGTTCTTAATAAATATCTGTTGTAGGGACAGATCCAAGATGTGGATTAGAAGCAGCTCAGGATTGCAGCGCCTGGGAGGGTGAGTGGATGACGCATTTCCAGACGGATTTTTATTGCCCACAGACCAGGAGATTCCCAGGCGGAGGAGCCCCACAGGTTGCCAGCGCAGCTGTTTTGGCCAGTGCGGTGGGTCTCCCCACAAAATACACAGCTCTGGGTGCCACTTTAGCTGGTGATTGGAGTTCCTGGGAGACAGAGTTGCCCATTCAACTGATAAAAAAGAGGACTGAACCAGGGAGCCAGGCCAGGAGACTCCCAGGCAAAAAAGCGCCACGAATCTCAGCGTGGCTGTTTCAGCCAGCGCAGTGTGTCGCCACATGGGAAATTACACAGATCCCAGCGCCTTTTCAACAGGCGACTGGAACACCTTGGAGACAGAGTCACCCATTCAACTGAAAAAAAAAAGGGGTCTGAGGCAGGGAGCCAGGTGATCAGGCTAGGCTGGTTGCACTCCCACAAAAAAACAGCAATCTGAAACGCTCTGGATTGAGAGTTTCACAGCAAGCACAGCTGAACCTGGGATGGTCCAGCTCTGTGGGGGAGGGGCAGCCGCCATTACTGAGGCAGTCCACGACTACGGAGGTAGTCTGCCATTGCTGAGGCAGCCCATCATTGCTGAGGCAGCCCGCCATTGCTGAGGCAGCCTGCCATTACAGAGAGAGTCTGCCATTACAGAGGGCGGCCACCATTGCCGAGGCAGTTCTAACTCTACCAGTATAAACAGGACTGCAGGGAAGTTCACACGGCAGCTGGGCAGAGCCCACAGCAGCTCAGCAAAGCCTCTGCAGGCAGACTATGATGAGGCTGCCTCCTCACTGGGCAAGGTAGCCCTGAAAAAAGGCAGCAGCACAACAGAAACTTATAAATAAAGCCCTAACTCCCCTGGACAGAGCACCTGGGGAAAAAAAAAAAGGCGTTTATGAGTTCTGCTGCAGTAGACTTAAACGTACCTGCCAAGCAGCTCTGAATTAACAATGGAGCTCACAGCTCAGCACTTGAGCTCCTATAAAGGACAGACTATCTACTCAAACAGCTCCCTGACCCCCATATATCCAAAGAGTCACCTCATAAAGGAGAGCTCAGACTGACATCTGGTGGGTATCCTTCTGGGACAAAGATAGCAGAAGAAGAAGCTGGCAGCAACCCTTACTGTTTTGCAGCCGCTGCAGGTGATCCCTAGGCAAACAGGGCCTGAAGTGGACCTCAGCAGTCCTACAGCAGAGGGGCCTGATTGTTAGAAGGAAAACTAAGAAACAGAAAGAAATAACTTCATCATCAACAAACTGGATGTCCACTCAGAGACCTAATCTGAAAGTCAACAACTACAAAGACGACAGGTGGATAAATCCACAAAGATGGGAAGAAACCAGTGCAAAAAGGATGAAAACACCCAAAACCAGACCACCTCTCCTCCTACGAGGGATCACAACTCCTCACCAGCAAGGGAACAAGACTGGATGGAGAATAAGTGTGATGAATTGACAGAAACAGGCTTCAGAAGGTGGGTAATAAGAAACATCTCTGATCTAAAAGAACATGTTCTAACCCAATGCAAAGAAACTAAGAACCTTGAAAAAAGATTTGACAAAATGCTAACAAGAATAAACAGCTTAGAGAGGAATATAAGTGAATTGATGGAGCTGAAAAACACAACATGAGAACTTTGTGAGGCATACACAAGTTTCAACAGCCGAATGGACCAAGCAGAAGTAAGGATATCAGAGGTCGAAGATCAACTCAATGAAATAAAA
>CAUYLG010047186.1:0-50244 GCA_963573385.1 Cacajao melanocephalus | reverse complement strand
GGAGGGGAGGGAAGGGAAGGGAAGGGAAGGGAAGGGAAGGGAAGGGAAGGGAAGGGAAGGGAAGGGAAGGGAAGGGAAGGGAAGGGAAAAGGGAAGGGAAGGGAAGGGAAAGGAAGAAGGGAAGGGAAGGGAAGGGAAGGGAAAAGGGAAGGGAAGGGAAAAGAAAAGAAACTACTTTGAGAAACTTTAAAACAGGTATTTGTAACTCATACTTCAACTGGGAAAATATCTTGACCCTAAACCTTTGCAATTTCATTTCTGACCATAATGGAGGAATATCTTGGTCACATCACCCTCCTATCCAGTTTTATTTCTAGTAATATGAATAACCACTCACCTTTGAAGTTTAATGCTGAGTCACATTTTAAGGGATGGTTTGGAAAGAGATTGGCTAGGAAATCCTTCCTCCGAAAGGGTCTTTTTGTTTTGTTTTGTTTTGTTTTTGAGACAGATCTTGCTCTGTCTCCCAAGCTGGAGAGAAGTGTCATGATATTGGCTCATTGCAGCCTCGACCTCCCAGGCTCAAGCAATCCTCCTACCTCAGCCTCCCAAGTAGCTGGGACTACAGATGTGTGCCACCATGCCCAGCTAATTATTGTGTTTTTTAAAGAGATGGGGTTTTGCCATGTTGCCAGGCTGGTCTTGAACTTTTGGACTCAAGCGACCCATCCACCTTGCCCTCCCAAAGTGCTGAGATTACAGGTATCAGCCACTGTGCCAGTCAGAGATGGTCTTTTGAAAACCTTCATTAATCTTTACTGTAGTACCTATTTTCCAACTTTAATATAAGCAATGCTGCTCCATCCACTGGTTCAAAACTATGGCAAGAGTGGAGATCATTCAGATGTCAAGAATTTGGAAGTGGTCTCGTTGCATGTAATCTCCCCAAATCATAATAGAACAGACATCGAAACTAGAATGATCAAAGAACACTGAGGTCATCTTCAACAAAACTGGGTGAAAAGGAATTCTCACAACTCCAGAATACGGGTGAGTGAACCAAAACATGAGACCGCAGCAGGAGCTGAAAGAGCAAAGAAAGTCCAGAAATAGTGTATGAGCCACAGAATCTATAAATTACCAACAAAACCTCCCCACCCCATGAAAGGAGGAGACCTAACATTGTATGAGAATCTATGTGAGCAAACTGGTAAAGCATTCAGGGAGAAAGGCTCCCTCTTGATGGGGGAAGATGACTGGACTATGCTATTGTCAACTTGGTCTGATAATGTGCTAGGCTGAAGAACAGCCCCAGACACATCCACATTCAAATCTCTGGAACCTGGAACTATGTTACCTTCCATGGAAACAGGAATTTAGCAGATGTGATTAAGTTAAGGATTTTGAGATGAGGAGAGATCCTGGGTTATCCAGATGGGCCTGATATCATCACAAGGGTCCTTGTCCTAGAGAACCAGGAGGATGAGAATCAGAAAGTGGATGTGACCACAGAAACAGAAGCCGATGCACTTTGCAGGTGGAGGAAGAGGGCTTGAACCAAAAATGTAGTCAGTCTCTAGAAGACGGAAAAGGCAAGGAAATGGATTCTCCCCCAGTCTCCAGAGGAGGTCCAACCCTGCCAATACCTTGATTTTGGTCCAGTGAAACCCATTTTGGACTTCTGATTTCCAGAACTCTAAAAGCTAATACATTTGCATTTTTAAGCCACTAAGTCTGTGTTTTGTTATAGCAGTAATAGAAAATTTATACAGTTGGAAACTACATTCCCCAGAATCCTCTTTCCTGTATGTTCTGTTAGAGTTGGCTAGAGAAGAATTTAGATGAGACTGGGGAAGTGAGAGTGAAGCAGGAGCCGTTCCTCTCTGCAGTGCTTTGTGATGAGATAAGATGCTCCCACAGGGTCTGGGCTGACCTCACTGTCTGCTGCTCCGTGCCTAGCTCTGCTTCCAGACTGCTGGTCCTGCTGACCCACAGCACCTCAGGCCTCCCTGCCGGTGCTTGGCTGTGAACCCACGGAGGCCATGGCTGCACCAAGGCAACTGCTTTCCTTAGACCTCTCTGCAAGCTCCCTTAACAGTGCCACTTCAGCACTGAATACTTGGCTTCCCAGATTCGACTGCATTCTCCAACATGTGCTCCCACAGAGGATTAGCTAGATAATATCAGTGTTTCTCAAAGTGATTATATCCATTTTATTTTGCAGTGACTGGGAGTTTCTATTATTCCATGGCCTCAACAATACTTGATATTGACTAATTCTTAATTTTGACCAATCAGTAAGCTATGTGCTGGTATCTCCTTGTGGCTTTAATTTGCATTTCCCTGATAACCAGTGAAGTTGGGCATCTTTTAATATTTTTAGTGACCTTCTGGATTTTCTTGTTTATGAAGTGCTTGCAACTTTTGCCCATTTTCCTACTGGGCTATCTGCCTTTAAAAAAATGGTTTATGGTTCTTTATATACTTGGGATATTAGTCCTTTATCAATTATACATATTGCAAAGATCTTACCCCACTATGTGTCTTGCCTTTACATGGTCTTTAAAAAGTCCCAGCCAGGCGCAGTGGCTCATGCCTATAATCTCAGCATTTAGAGAGGCAGAGCCGGGAGGATCACTTGAATCCAGGAGTTCAAGACCAGCCTAGGCAATATAGGGAAACCCTATCTCTACAAAAAAAAAAAAATACAAAAATTAGCTGGGTGTGATGGCATGTGTCTGTAGACCCAGCTACTCAGGAGGCTGAGGTGAGAGGATTGATTGAGACTGGGAGGTGGAGGCTGCAGTGAGCCATGATCATGCCACTGCACTCCAGCCTAGGTGACAGAGTGAAACCTTGTCTCAAAAATGAAACAAAACAAAAAAACAAAAAAACTTCTTAATATTGATGTGATCAAATGCTTACCATGTATACACAAAACTCCAGCAATTCTACTCCTAGGTATATACCCCAGAAAAATCTCTTGAAAAATTACCCAGGTGCAAGACTGTTGTTAGCAGCTTTGTCCCTAAGAGGAAGAAAACAAACAAAAACCCAAAAACCTAAATGTCCATCAACATAAGAGATAAGAGTATGTAAGTTGTCCACAGAAGGCACTAACCTTCACATATGTGCATCCACACTGGAGAGTCTCAAGCTTAGCTATGGGGAGAAGAGGGAATGAGTAATGGAAGGGGTGCCCAGGGATGCTGGCGACATTCTATTTTTTAACCTAAGAGGTGTTTGCACAGCTATTCACTGTGTTTATTCTTCTTTGAAATGAGCATATATTTTATATATGCATTGTTGTATTATCTATTTTCCCCACAAAACATTTTAACAGATGCTATTCTCCTAACAATCCTATTTGGCATTCTGGTTTAAGGGAGTGGAATGGAAGATTCTGCATACTTTGGGGGAGCAGTTCCCACGTCACTTGGGCTTTGTTTAAAAATTCAGACTGCTAGCCCCTAACCAGGCTATAGAATTGGAATGTCCAGGGTGGGGCTGAGGCAGCAGTGTCCAGGGGCACTCAGGGGTGCTGTGGTCATTTCTCCCCAGGTCATTTTCTATCTAAACCTATTGGGCCACCCCAGAGCACCCAGCCCTCTGCAGGTCCGCCGGCATCCGTGGCTTCCTACTGCCCTCTTGTGGCCAGTTTTTCTACCCAAACTGGGCAGAGTCTGACAGCCAAGCACAAGGGAGTAGACAGAATGTGTTCTGGGTCTGTCTGGATTTGGTGGTGGCGCCGAGGAGTCGCATTGTTGGGCTAGATGCCAAAGCATGATGCCTAGAACCCACAAGTCTGTTATTTTTGTTGAAGTCCTAAGGATCCATAGACCCTTCCTGCCTGCTCCAAACCCTCATGGTGCTTGGTCCCCCCTACCCACAGGAGTCCCTTGCCTCTGGGCTCACCTCCCCACCCACACCTGTCATACACACACACACCTCTGCTACATTATCTGGTCTTCATTTCTGCCTGAACAAATATCTGTGGTCTAACCAGACCCCTGGTCCTGGTATCTGCTGGACAATCTTACTCTGTCCTTCGATTCCACAAGACCAGGGCTGCTGTGTGACAGATGAACGCTTGAGACCAGGACCCAGTTGAACATGCTCAGTGCCTACTGCTTTCCTACCCACATTCACCTTCCTATTCCATTTTGCTTTTTCCTCCCTGATCTGTCAGGGTTTCTGATACTGACAATGAGCTTGAAATGGCCAGGTTTACTCAGAAAAAAACAGCCAGGAAATTGGTATCACTCAAAGAAGAGCCTACACCAGGTCTCAGAGGCAGATTCCAAGTATGTAGAGTCCCCACTCACTTGCCTTACCTTTGTCCCCAGCTCAGACGCTGTGTGAATCCTAAATTTATATCCTGCTGTAACATATGACTACTGACCTCCAGAAAGGCTCCTCCCCAGAAAGTCATAACCCACCCAAGGGAAGGCAGTGCAGTATAATGGTTAAAAATATGAATTTGGAATGAGAATTTAATTGGAATCTCTGTTCGCTTTTACGTTGGGTGGGCTAGGACCACTTATTTTTACATCTCTAAACCTTAACTTCCTGATCTGTAAAGTGGGCTAGAAATATTTAACTCAAAGATTGTTGTGATTATTAAATGAGACACTGCATTTTTAAAATGCTTATCACATTTCATAACGTGGAAGCACTTAACAGACACTGCTATTATTCATTATGAAGTCTAGACTTTGTAGGTCTCAAAGGACTCTGTGTCAGGGGTGGAATCACCTGGAGCCCTGGCAGCAACAGTTGCCCAAAGCTCCTTTCTGAAAACCCAGGTCCCTGGGAATTCTCTAGGGAATGAAGTTGGACTTCATTCATACTTTGTTCTTCTTCCAGCTCCACCATGATTCTGGCTAGAGGCTGCATCCTCTGACCTCCCATGCAGAGATCACACTGCCCCTCCTCAGTCTCACCCTATCAATCAAGTCAGTTACAGGACCTGCTCAGTCAGAAGCGTGCACCCCACTTTCTGTTCTCCTGCTGGCTTCCTCTCCACCACCACCCCTTTCCTCTCACTTACTTTCAGCTGCCAAGAATAAGATACTGTTTTATCCACATCCATCTACTGTCACTCAGTCTGGGGACTGAGGCTTCCTGAATCAGCACAACTTCTCATTAGGTGTCCCATAGTTGCATGCTTCAAATGTAGTGGTTGAATTCCTCAAAGAAATTCTTCAGGGGGAAGGGTAGCAGATTATGCCACTTTGACATATTTAAAATGAGCCACCTTGACATGTTAAAAAAAAAAAAAAAAAAAAACTTCAGCCGAATTACATTTAAGGGAGTTTAATTAAGCAATGAATGATTTGTAAATTGGGGAGCCAATTCAGAGAGACTCCAGGGGTGCCTTGTGGTCAGAATAAATTTATAGACAAAAAAGGTAAAATGACGACTAGAAATAGAAAGTGAGGTACAGAAACAGCTGGACTGGTTACAGCTTGATGTTTGCCTTAGTTGAACACAATTTAAACAGTCAGCAGTGTATAAGTGGTTGAAGTATGGCTGCTGGGATTGGCCAAGACTCAGCAACTGTCACAGGCGCATACTCCTAGTAAGGTTTTCGATCTTGTCTACCTATTAAGCTAGGTTGCAGTTCATCCACAAGGACTCAAATGTAGAAGTACGGAGCCCTTCTCAGGCCATATTTAGTTTGCTTTAACAGACATAAGGATTATTCTGAGCTGACGGTAATTAAGAAGTGGACAGAAGAAACACTCTGCTCTCTTTCTTTCTACCAGGAAGGGTAGGACAGTTCTTAGTCACCAGAGACAACTCTAGATCCTAGATCCCACACACTTGACCAAAGGAACAAACTTGACCAACTAGCCCTTATCGTCCGTGAGTTTCCCATTTATCTTCCCACAACTTGCTACCCCATGAAGTCCAGAGTGCTTTTCCTTTCTCTTGTCACTTCTCTACAAAATAATTGGTTTTTTTGTTAAGATGTTATATAAGACCAGGTTCTAACCACACCTTTGAGTTTCTCATCTCTGAGTACCTCCATGTACATGTGTGACACACACACTAATAAACTTCTGCGTGTGTTTCTCTGGTGAAGGTGCTTTTGTTTGTCTGATTTCAGGGTCTTAGTGGAAGAACCTAAGATGGCTAGAGGGGCAAGATGTGTTTTCCTCGCCTATAAAATCAATCCAGGGTTGGACAGGAGGAAGAGGCAGATAGTGCTCTGTTAGGAAGTTCTCTGTGCACAAGTTCAGCACCCCTAGAAGGCCTCTACTCATACCTTTAATACTGCTTTGTTTATTCAATGCTTTCTCCTATCCTCCCAAGTCAAGTCTCTGTGAGAGGTTACCTCCTACATGAAGGCAGCAACCCCTGGGCTGATGATATGGCCCATTTCTAGAGATGACAGCATTGATGAGAATTCACACTCAAAGCAAATTTTGCCTAATTTATTGGAGAAGTTTCCTTAAATCCTCCTTTTGTTCTGTCTCCTCTAGGTCACAGAGCCTGAAGAGTCATTGAGAGTACTGTGAGCAATCTTGCCTTGCAGTTAACCACTTAATAAATTATTCATAATTAGATGTTGGAGGAAAAAAGGATAACTTTGCAGTAATTATAAGGTCTGGGTTATGGCCCCAGCGCCACACTCTTTGGCTCATGATTTTCATAAGTCATTTTCCCCTCCCTGGGTTCCTTATCTGCCAAACGTGAAAGCTAGGCTGGATGGTGTAGAAGCCCCCTTCCAGCTCTGATGTTTCAACATCAGGTTCACCAGCATCCAAGAAACTTAGATTTGCACTGCCCTTCTGAGAAGCTACATAGTCCAGTCATTCAGACAGTCTGCTTTATCCCTCAGTACAAGGGATAAAGGTTCTTGACTTATCTAAAACAGAGTCCAAAGGGTGACTTACTTGAGGTCACAAAGTAAATGAATTTCAGAGGCCAAAACAGCAACTCGCCCTTCCAGCCAGCTTTCTTCCATCAAGACAGCCCAGGAAGAAAGCAACCCTCAGTGCCACCCCCATGCTGGATAAGTTGTATCCGTGCAAAACTCCTTTTCACTGACATTTTAACTTTCAAAATTGTGTGCATGTAAACGTGTAGCACATCACCATTCAAAACTCTCCTTCAACTGACACATAAGAGCATTTGGAAATCGTGATGAAACTGTATCTGTCAGCTTTTTATTCCCATTTAAAAAACGAAAAACAAAAAAACCCTAGAAGCTGCGGTTTAGATACACAGCCCACACACTGAGCAGGCCCTGAAGGCACCGATTCAGGGTGGGGTGGTTAGTATTTGGCAGCTCTTCATTTTAGAAGCTGTGTGCTTTATACACAAAGCTCCCTGGCACAGGAATCAACACTGGCTCCGCCCCTAGTATCATAATCCTCAAGGGCCACTCAGGCTCCCAGAAGAGAATAACCCTGAAGGCCAACGTTTTTTCCCAAGGCAACACTATCTTATCTTTGACATTTTCTTCCCTTATCTAAGAAAAGAGAATCCAGTTCTTCCTGCTTTCCCAGAGCAGTATTTTTACTGTTAGAAGCAATACTGATTTCTTATTTTCTTCTGCCAAGATCACAACTTTCACACAACTTTGTAAAAGTAAATTAGGGATTTTGCAAGAGCTTGTGGGCAGGTAGTTTCTTGTTCGATATTTATGCTTAACTGTGTCACCATTATTTTTACGAATATGCTTCTTTGTCTCAGACAGTTCTGAGTACCCACCCAGGTAGAAAAGCAGGCAAGAGCGCCTGAAACCCTTTGGGATGGAGCTGGGAGCTAGGGAAGCACAAGTGTTGAGAGGACCAGAGACCAGAGAAGCTCGTGGTTGGGCCAAAAAAGGAACAAAATGCTAGACCCTGAAACTAAGGGCCACAGAAATGACCACAAACATCTGTAGCAAAAGCCAGAGCATGAACCCAAAGACAGAGGTGGAGGTGAGGGCTGGAAGCAGAAACAAACTCCTATCATGGGAAGTAAATCGGTACAGAGCATAGCCACATGGATGAGCCACCCCAAGAGCTTAGCTCACCCCCAGGAACAGCAAAGAAAGAGAGCAGGGAGAGGAAGAGTCCCAGATTTGACTGAGTGGTTACCCAACAGAGATTTTAAAATCTGCAAGTAGACTGGGCGTAGTGGCTCATGCCTGTAATCCCAGCACTTTGGGAGGCTGAGGCAGGTGGATCATTTGAGGCCAAGAGTTCAAGACCAGCCTGGTCAACATCATGAAACCCCATCTTTACTAAAAATACAAAAAATTAGCTGGGCATGGTGGCGTGTGACTGCAGTCCCAGCCACTGGGGAGGCTGAGGCATAAGAATCCCTGGAACCCAGGAAGGGGAGGCTGCAGTGAGCCAAAATGGTGCCACTGCACTCTAGCCTGGGTGATAGAGCAAGACTTTGTCTCAAAAAAAAAAAAAAAAAAAAAATTCTGGAAGTAACTGAGTTACTTTCAATGGCCATTTTAATTTCTTCCATTGTATTGCCGGCCAGAATTGTTTCACCACTAAGTACAGTTATGGGTGAATAAAGAAATAAAGTGACATTTCTGCATATTTAAATGTTGTGACTGTGAAAACCTTACCTGCTATCCTAGCCGTGTTTTGTTTTATTGAGGGATGTTAGTAAATGTCTATAAAATATTTATTCCCCCCACCCCCAACAAAGCTAAGGGAGTTGTCGGCATGTCTTACAGCAAATCTAATCCAGAAGCATCCTAGAATAATTTAACTCAGATGAAATGAGGGATTTTTTTTTCTTTGTGGGAGACCAGAATACACCATTCAAAAACATGCCTTTTTGGCCTTCAGATTGTTTTGAGCTGAAGGCAATTATAAAGAAGCAGATACAAGAAAGAAAGTTCTCTGCCCTCCATCTATTTGCCTAAAAGCAGGACATAGATTTACAAAGATAGATGTAGCCTGCCCTACCCTCTCTACCAGGGAGGACAAGGGTTAACTGCTGAAGACAACTTTGGACCCTTACCCGCCTGGAGATGGCACCAGAGGAAGCTGCATTAACAAGCCTTACTAAGTTGCCTTTCTCTCTCTGCCATTTATTCACTTTCTCCTAATTTTCTGCCTCTAAAGACTCACAGTCCTTTTCTTTCTTGTCTTGTCACTTCTTTAAAATTTTACTTTTCTTTGTGGAAGGTGGCATCTAAGCTGAAATTCAGAGCCACCTCTTTGAGAATTACTCATTCCCTGGGCATCTTCCATATACATATGAAACATACATGTTAATAAACTTCTGTTTTTCTCTTATTTAGATAAATAAGGGAAAAAGGCAAAAAAAGTACATACAAAGTCCAAGGGTCACTGTAGCTTAATCTGCATGAATTAAGGGACCCTTCCCTCTAGGTTCAAGGAGTTAGAAGTCCAGAGTCACTGGCTTTAACTCAGGGAGGGCCCCATTACCACTTCCTGGTTCACAGACTGCCGTCTTTTTACTGTAACCTTATATGGCAGAAGAGGAGGCAAGCTCTCTGGGTCTCTTTTATAAGAGCATTAATACCATTCATGAGGGCTCCACCCTCATGATCTAATCATTTACTGAAGGCCTCACCTCCTAATGCCATCACATTGGGAGTTAGGACTTCAACAAATGAAGTTGGGTAGGGGATATACAAATGTTACACTCTCAATGTTTTGACTTTCTAGATTTAAAAATTATATTCCTCCTTTTAAAAAAAAAATCATACTTTCCCAGGCCCACTTTCTTTCCTTACAGTTTTATTGTGTTACCCTCTATAACGCCCTCAAGACAATATTCCAGAGAGCTCTCTTCTTCTTTCAAAAGAGCTTCCCCACCTGCTTGCTGTTTTCTCCTGTTCTCTTTCTCTTTACATTCTTCCAACCCTGCTGAAGGCATCTCAAACAATGGGCTTTTATACAAACCACAGAATACATGAGAATTTATATTTTTTTTAAAAAATCTTGCCTGAATATGCCAGCAATTGGCAGTTCCTGTTAAGATATTCTTAGACTCCATAATATATGAAAATTGAGCATTAAATTGAACCTAAAAATTAGGATACTGTGATTGAATAGATAATAGCATTGTTTTAAAATTCTTCAGTACAAGATATCTCTTAATATAGTTATGTTAATATATTACAGTATAGCATGAAGCACTAAAGACAGCATGTAGAAAGATTACGGAGAGACTGAAGAAGACATTGTCCCATGTATACTCTATGTGCTTTACATCCACTGTTGTGTATTTCAGAGTTCTACATCTTGTCTTGGCTACACATTCCCTCCAACTCTCCCTTGGTTGGTGTGGCAGACTCTGTTGGCCAATTAACCCAAAACTATACCCAACCTCCTTCTCTCTTTCATTCTCCTACTCTTGAGGTCAGAAAGCCAGCTACCTGGTTTCCAGCTTCTCTCACAGCTGGGAAAGGCCATGTGTTCTGTTTCTGGCCAATGAGTTGAAAGGATAAGTTTCATGGGGATTTCCAAGATAGCTTTTCTTTCCTGACAATTGGCACCACGTCTTTCTCTCCCTTCTTTCTGCCTTAAACGAGAAAAGCACTAGGACAAAAAGTAAATGCTGAGAAAAATACAGCTGAAAGACAGAGTCTGAATATTGATGGCATCATTGATTGATGGATCAATGCCAGCAACCACTTGCCTCTTTTTGAAAACTACTGTTAGTCAGATCATCTTGCTGTTGTTACTTGGAAGTGTTCTTACTGATGCGTCAATATTTTTGTACTTTCTCCTTCAGACAAAAAGTCTCAGGCTCATTACATTTAGAGCATATGAGCAGTCAAACCCACAAAAGTGTCAAATACATTCTCTACCATCAACCTGAGATATGTAATTCCTCTTAGGTGAATGCTTGATCCTCGTATCATCATCCTTTGCCTAGAGATTTACAACGGCTAATAGTGAGCATATGACTTTCACTAATGAAATGTTCTGCATATATAGAATTCAGAGGTGGAATAAGAAGTATTCTAACTACTGAACTTAGAAAGCAGCAAGTTCCATAGGCAAGGGAAAACACATCACATTACTATCTGAATTTTAAGACTCTGGCAGAACTAGCAAGTCCATATCAGCAATGGAGAAGGTCTGTTGATTCAAAATACTAACTTAAATATAAGCCACATTTTACCAAGACTTCCTAAATTTTGGGTAGAAATAACATTGCATTAATACACTCATCATTGATGGTTTCTTATCTTCAGTTGCTAATACAGGATCTCAATCCCCCCAAAATTAGTATACACCATGCATTTCTGTAAGTCCCCAGTGTAGGAGCAGAAGGAAAGCTTCCTTTCTGCTCACTGCAGTTTTGCTGAAAATGAATTGACAAAAGACAGATTAACAGGAGAAAAAGTCATACAAATTTATTTAATGTTCATGAGGGAAAAATCACAGGAGAGTGATTATCCAATAACCCAGTGAGGTCCAGATACTTATATACCCTTCTTCACAGGAGATGGGGATATGGGGGATATAGGAGTAAATTATTTTCAGGGAAAACAAATGAGCCCAAAGAGCAATGGCCTGGAACAAAGTTCCCCTGAGCTCTAGGGGAGGAGACAGGCAGGTGAGGGGCAGAACTTTACTATAAACAAAGGTTGTCTTATTATGCAGATAAAGTCCTCCAGGTAATCTCTCAGAAAGGCCCTCAGAAGAATAGATAAAAAGGCTGGGTGTGGTGAAGACCTCCCAGTCTCTTCACTTCTCCAGTGATATATATAAGACGATCACTGGAGAGATATATATCTAGATATAGATATATGTACATATATATATACACACACACACACACACACACACACAGACACACATATGGGTTTTTTTGTTGTTTTTTGTTTTTTTGATAGTGTCTCACTCTGTCACCCAGGCTGGAGTGCAGTGGTGTGATCTCTGCTCTCATATATATATATATATATATATACACACACACATATACACACACACACACACACACACACACATATATATATATAGGTTTTTTTGTTTTTTGTTTTGTTTTGTTTTTTGATACAGAGTTTCACTCTGTCACCCAAGCTGGAGTGCACTGGTATGATCTCAGCTTACTGCAATCTCTGCCTCCCAGGTTCAAGCAATTCTCATGCCTCAGCCTCCCAAGTAGCTGGGACTACAGGTGCCCACCACCACGCCCAGCTAATTTTTGTATTTTTAGTAGAGACAGGGTTTTGTCATGTTGGCCAGGCTGCTCTTGAACTCCTGACCTCAAGTGATCTGCCTGCCTCAGCCTCCCAAATTGCTGGGATTACAGGCTTATACCACTGTGTTGGGCCTCCAGTGATTGATCTTTCTTGGTTATATGATGAGATCCCTAGGGAGGGGGTCTTAAGACAACTGCATTTCTTTTAGAAAGAAGCTTTTGTATTCAGACAAGGAAATTTCAGAGAGAGTCCCTTGTACTGTTTTGGGAAAGAAAGAGGCTCAGAGAGGCCAGGCTTGGTGGTTCACACCTGTAATCCCAGCACTTTGAGAGGCTAAGGTAGGCAGATCACCTGAGGTCAGGAGTTCAAGACCAGCCTGGCCAACATGGCAAAACCCTGTCTTTACTAAAAATACAAAAATTAGCTGGGCATGGTGGCGGGCACCTGTAGTCTCAGCTACTCGGGAGACTGATGCAGCAGAATCATTTGAACCTGGGAGGCAGAGGTTGCAGTGAGCTGAGATTGCACCACTGCACTCCATGCTAGGTGACAGAATGAGACTCCATCTCAAAAAAAAAAAAAAAAAAAAAAAGGGTAGTAGGAGAAACTATGGTGTAGAAGAGAGAGAGAGACTATGGTTCTGAGGCCTTACCATTTTCTTTAATTCTGTGAATCTAAATAAAGTTCAGAATCTAGTTTAAATGGAGTTTATTCAAGTGTAAAAGTTTCAAAATGGCCACCAAGGGAAGTCAGTGTTTAGAAGTGAAGAAGTTTAGGATCCTTTATACAAAGTTTAGAGAAGCTTAACAGAATTTCAACATCTTTCTATATAAGGGTTAATGCATAGTTACAATGATTTACTTAGTTGAGGTGGTCTTTTCCTTTTGAAAAAGGTATATTTAACATTCCACACTGAAGATATAACAGTCATAGGATCTTTTGTGAGTCAGGTCTGAGTCAGGTACGGCACAGTAAAGGAAGCAATTAATCTGTAACAAAGACCAGTGATTGGAAGAGGAGGTCTGACCTCTAGTCTCTCCTAGTCAATTACAGAACAGGAGCAATGAGGAAGAGTGTTAATCTATACTCAAGAAGCAAAAGAAGCAAACATGCTATGGTGACTGAGTTTCCAGAGCTAAACTTCCCCCTTGGCATAATACATTTAGAGGGTCCAGAAATTTTATTTTTCTTTATAATTCAAAGTACTCAACATGCCAAAGTGCCATGTTTGGGGGTATCATTTTCTGTGCCCCAACACCAGAAAGTGTCTTATATGATTTTACAAGCATACCACTTCTGCTGTTAGGAAACGCTGTCCTGCTGGGCCTCATCAGCATGGAATATGACCGTATCCAACGAAAAACATCTCCCAGGGGATACCAGGGGCTCCCCCAGGACTCTGGCCTACTTTTTTCTTCTACTCCATTCTCACAGAACATCCCAGATGATCCTTTAAAATGAAAACCCGGTCCTTGCATTCCCCGGATCCCTACTGTACTTAGAATGAAACCCGTACTGCTTATATGCTCTCCGTCCTGTGGCCTCTGACTACACCTGCAGCCCTATCCTGCACCACTGACCCTCCTCTGTAATAGTGAAGCTACACGGGCCTTCTTGTTCATCTGGCACATCAAGCTCCTCCCACCATAGCGTCTTTGCCCTGGGTGTTCCCTTTGCTATTGTTCTTCGCTTTGATCTTCTCGTGACAGGCAGATCTCAGCTTAGAGATCTCCTTTCCATGAAGTTTTCTCTGATCATCCAATCTAAACTTGCCCATTTACCATATTCTCCCATTTCATTTTACCAATAGCCCTTAGCTTTGCCAACATGTTTTAGAGTCACTGGTTTATTGCATCTACACCCTGAGAATGTCATTGCCCTGTAAGCAGAGACCTTATGTGTCTTGTTCAGTGCTGTAATTCCAGACCTTGAATAATGCCAGGCACATAGTAGGTGCTGAGTGGATACTTAGACACAGCCTAGGTTAAAAATAGAGAGACCCAGTTTAGACTTGCAGCAAAATCTTTTAAGTGACATAGCCATACTCTTTTTTCTTTTACTCATCCAAGATCCAAAAGACATGCCTATGGAATACATTTATATAAAATCTTCACAAAGAAATCTGGGAGGTATTTCCATGAACAACATTCAGTAGTATCTGTCTGCAGGCATAAGGACTACTTAAAAACAGTGCCTAAATCATAGGATTTCAGGAGTTATGATACGCCTCCTGTCCCTAAAATGTTTCCAGGACATAGTTTCTCAAACTCAGTACTACAGACATTTTGGGCTGGATAATTCTTTGCTGTGGTGAGCTGTCCTGGGCATCGAAAGATGTTTAGCAGCATCCCTGACCTCTACCTACTAGGTATTAGTAGCTCCTCCCCTGTCGTGACAACCAAAAATGTCTCCAGAAATTGCCAATGTCCCATGGGAGGGCAAAATAGCCACTGGGTTAAGAACCATGGCTTAGGGCTTATTGAAGTTAAAAACCCGTAGTCAGAGATATTAAAATGCAAATTTCTCTAGAAGTGGTCTAATTTTACTCTTACTTCATCATTCATTCATTTTTTTAACAGTGAATTATTCAGCAGATACCAAACACCAGACTCGGTAATTAGAGCTAAGAATATAACAGACATAGTGTGTATTCTTGAGAGCTTCTCTCATTGTGGGAAGCCAAATAGAGAAGTAGACAATTGTCAAATGGAAGGCCAGGGCAGTGATGGATAGTGGAACAGGTGGAATAAGGCAAAAGGATGGCCAGAGAGGATGGCTAGAGAGGATCTGTCATATCTTTTCTGGAGGGCTTTCGATGGGTTGGGAGTACTGGAGTAGGGAGAAGGATGCAGAAAGAAAGACTAGGAAGCTAAAAACAAACCTAGCTTACGTGGCAAGCTGGGAACAATTTGGTAGTGTTTTTATGAAGTGGATCTTTAATAGTCCCAAAATATCAAGTGTGTGATGTTTTTCTCTGATATACAATCTTTGTATTTATTTAGCAATTTTGCTGGAGTTCAAAATTAAATGTTGTAAAAAGTAGTAATAAATAAGAGCAACTGTCCTTAGAAGACCAGGAGGAAACCAAAGTCAGAGAGTTTTTCGGTGTTCTTCTCAGGGCAAGAGGAGTCCATGCAGCTTGCATATAGTCAGTTCCAAATCTCAAATAGGAACACACAGACATTGGGGGCCACGTTCTTAGTATTCCAGGTGTGATTTGCCTGGAATGTCCTGCAGGCGGGATTTCCTGGGTTATCTCTGGAGGTAGCAGGGAGTGGGGTTGACAATTTGGAGATGGCAACACTGATTACATTGTCATAGTAACAGTTAAAAAAGGCTTGGACTAGGCCAGGCTCGGTGACTCACACCTGTAATCCCAGCACTTTGGGAGGCCAAGATGGGTGGATCACGAGGTCAAGAGATCAAGACCATCCTGGCCAACACGGTGACACCCTGTCTCTACTAAAAATACAAAAATATTAGCCGAGCGTGGTGGCACGCATCTGTGGTCCCAGCTACTAGGGAAGCTGAGATGGAAGAATCGCTTGAACCCAGGAGGCGGTTCAAGCAGTGAGGTTGCAGTGAGCCGAGATTGTGCCACTGCACTCCAGCCTGGTGACAGAGCAAGACTCGTCTCAAAAAAAAAAAAAAGGTTCATACTATAATACATTGATAACACTATGTTAGGTTTTTTCCTCACTAAAGTTGCCATACTTTCTTTCTTCCCTCTACAGTTCACTGAACAACGACAACAAAAAGCGTAATTAATCCTCTGACAGCTGAGCAGCTGAGACAAGACAAGCAAAGCTGAGTTTCAAATGACAATGTGTTGAGTAATTAAAGGAGAATATCCCAGAAGACAGGAGTGGGTGTTTTACATTTTGGAATCCAGAAAATTACCCAACTAATTAGGTAGATCCTTGTTTTACTTTATGGCCTTTCCAAAATCTCTGTTTTCTGGTCTCAACCACCTCCAGTCTCAGGGAGGGCAAATACTGAGGCTTCGATTGTTCTGATAGGGAAAGTTATAATGTTTAACTAATTTAAAATACCTTCTCAAGAATGAAGAAATGCATGAACAAGGATGCTTGTTGAGAATTGTCTTGATGGTTACACAACCCTGTAACTTTAGTAAAATATACTGAATTGTACAGTTAAAAATGGCTGAATTTTATGGCATGTCAAAAATGGCTGAATTTTATGGCATGTCTCAAAACTGTTTTTTTAAAGAGTGCTTGAAAAGAAAAACGTAGTGCTCATTGACACAAAATCGAATATTCATAGAGACATTATTCATGAGAACCAAAAAGTGGAAACAACCCAGATATCCATGAACTGGTGAATGGCTAAATAAAATGTAGTGTATTCATACAATGGAATATTATTTGGTAATTTAAAAAATGAAATACTGACACTATGTTAAATGAAAAGACCCAGAAATGCACAGAAAGACAAACATCGCATATTCTCACTTAATTGTGGGATCTAAATTTTATTTAAATTGATCTCATGTAGATCAAGAATAGAAGGATCATTACCAAAGCCTGGTAAGGGTTGTTGGGGTTGGGGAAGAGGTGCAGATGGTTAAGGGGTCCAAAAATAGTTAGAATGAATGAATAAAATCTAGTATTTGATAGCAAAACAGGGTGTCTATACTCAATAATAATTTAATTGTACATTTTAAAATAACTAAGAGTATAATTGGATTATTTGTAACACAAAAGATAAATGTTTGAGGGGATGGATAGCCTGTTTTCCGTGATGTCATTATTATTCATTGCATGCCTGTATCAAAAGATCTCATGTTCCCCATAAATATATACGCTTACTATGTACTCACAAAATAAAAAATAAAAAATTATTATTATTGAGACTGAATCTCACCCCATCACCCAGTGGCACGATCTCTGCTCACTGCAACCTCCACCTCCCAGGCTCAGGAGATTCTCCTGCCTCAGCCTCCCAAATAGCTGGGACTACAGGCGTGAGCCACCATGCCCTGTTAATTTTTGTTTTTTTTTGTTTTTTTTTAGTAGAGATGCATTTCACCATGGTAGCCAGGCTGGTCTTGAATTCCTGACCTCAAGTGATCCACCTGCCTAAGCCTCCCCTGGGATTATAGGCCTGAGCCACCACGCCTGGCCTAAAGAGTTGTTTTTCAAAATAAAGTACTGATACATGCCACAACATGGGTGAATCTTGAAATACTTCACTAAGTGAAAGAAGCCAGACACAAAAAGCCATGTATTGTATGATTCCATTTATATGGAATGTCCAGAATAGACAACTCCATGAGTGTCAGAAAATAGTTTAGTGGTTACTAGCTGCTGGGAATGAAAGGAACGGGGAGGGACTGTTAACAAGTACAGGGTTTCTTTATGGGGTGATAAAAAATGTTGTAAAATTAGATTGTAGTGAGAGCTGCCTAATGCTGTGAATATACTAAAAACCATTGGATTGTATACTTTAAATGGGTGAATTATATGGAATATGAATTACATCTCAATAAAGACTTAACAAAAAAAAAGAATGATTGTCACAGCATTGTTTATAACAGCAACAACAACAAAAAAATCAACAATGGGAGTTAGTTACATAAATTATGGTGAAGCCATACAACCAATGAAATACTATGTGGTCAAAAGAGGTACCATAAGTGAGCATTATCAGAATCACAGGGAGTGCTTGTGAAAACTCAGAAATTTTTGACTCAATAGATCTGCCATGGGCCTTAAGGAGGTGCATTTCTCACAGTTTCTTTTCTTCCTTTTTTTTTTTTTTTTTTTTTGAGACTCTTGTTCTATCACTCAGGCTGGAGTGCAGTGGTAGTGGTGGGGTCCCAGCTCACTGCAGCCTCCACTCCCCCAGCCTCAATCCATCCGCCCCCCTCAGCCTCCTCAGTAGCTGAGACCACAAGCACTTGCCACTACACTTGGCTAATTTTTGTATTTTTTGTAAAGATGGGGTTTCACCATGTTGCCGAAGCTACTGACAGTCTCTCTTGCTGCTGGCCCGGGGACTGCTCTCTGAGAACTGTATCTTTCTATATGTATGAAATGGTCACAATATGCTGCTGAAGAATCAAAAAGTGGTTGATTACATTGTATGATGCTATTAAAAATATAGACACTTACATTATAAATATTATCCCAGTAGGCCTTATACATTTCATTCATATGACATATGTGAGCACAGAAAAACATCTGGAAGGCTGGGTACCCAAAAAATTGCCACTTTTTTGGTAGCAATTTTTATCTTCTTAATAATTGTTTGTATTTATTTTTACAATGAGCCACATGTCCTTTAACAATCATAAAAATTACAATAAATATCACAAAATGTGAAAATGTGGGAAATATTTCTTCTAGTATGTTTAAGAAACATTTGTTTTTCACTTTGTTCCTGTTATTTTCTGCTTTTAACTTTTTTAGTCAAATATGTCACATTTTTCTTTATTGCTAATGTGTTTCATGATATTATTAGAAAAATATTCCTGCTCTTTGATTAGAGATTTAAAAATTTTTTTCTAATTGTATTGCTTAATATTTTATGGCTAAATCTTTTGGCATAGTAGAGCAGGCATCTGGCTATAATTTTTTGTATGAGGCTAGTCAATTACACCTTTGCTATTTCCTAAGTAATTCCTCTATTTTCCATTGGTTTCTAATGTCATGTATATCTGGGTCTATTATTGGGCTCTAGTCTCTTCCACTAATTACACCATCCTTGCACTGGTTCTAGCAAATTTTAATATTTGCACTGGTTTAGTACTTAGGAGAGCTAGTTTGATTTCATTGTTAATTTTCAGACTTTTCCTGGTTACTGTTGCATGTTCTTCTTCCAGTTAAACATTAAAATTATTTTGTCAAGTGCACAAAAATGAAATGTTTTTGGTTAAAAATTTGTGGATTTATATAAGGAAACACGGCATCTTTAAAATAGTGAATCTTTGTGTCCAAGAACATAGTATGGCTTTTCATTCCTTTCAGCCTTCCTTTTTATTTCTCAATATGGCTTTAACTTTTTTTCATGTAGACCCAGCACATTTTCTGCTAGTGTAATGAGGCCCCATGGTACAGTGGATACAAGCAGGGACTCTGGGGCTAGACAGGGCAAATCCCAGCTCTAGCACTTCCTGGCCATGTGACCTTGGGCAATTACCTAGCCTCTAACCACCTCAGTTTTCTCATCTCTAAAACAGAAACAATAGAAATGATATCATAGGATTGTTATGAGCATTAACAAGAGGTTGTCTATTAGATGAAAATCACTTAGCAAAGTGTCTAGTTTATCACAATCATCATCATCATAAAGAAAACTTCACATAACTGTAAGAAAAGGCTAGCAACCAATAGAAAAATTGTTGCTGAGCATTCAAAAATTGTGCAATATGTGGAGGGCAATTAGGCAATATCTATCACAATTTTAAACATTGCTCTCTTTGATTCAGGAATTCCAGTTCTAAAACTGTTACCTACATATTTAAAGAACTAAATTGTTAATGCCCTCCAATAAAGACAACCAGGAACACACCTGTAGTTGATTGTGGGGTGTCTCAGTAAGGTGGCATTAGAATGAACAGATTATAGAATTTGGGTTTTAGTTGGATAGTTTTAGAGAGGTTCCACAGAACAATCTTGATACCGTCAGAAAGGAAGCAATTAAATAATTGAGTATCGATAAATCTTATCTATCGGGAAGACAGGCTAGAGCTAAGATAAAGCTGTAACTGGTAAAGAATAAGCAGTCACCCATTTAGGAAAAGAGGCAGGTGTTTGGCATTGTGTTGCACGTATCCTTGACAGAACTGGATGTTCTGTGAAAAGAGGATGGGTTAGCTATGAGCATCACATTAGTTTATAACATTGAGGCCTACTATGTCAGATCTGTTCCTGGATGGCAGGGACTGATTTTATTTTTCTTTCTTATAATGTACTTATGATGAGTCATTGTTTTTAATAGCCAATGATAGAAATAACTTAGATGTCTATTAATTCAGAGGCTAGTTAAAAATTACGGTATATTCTCTCAATAAAATAGTAATAAAAATGAACCATTCATTAAGTGAAAAAAATTGCAGAACATTATATGGTTTGAACAGTATGCATAACATACACACGTGCTTACACATCATAGAAATTTGCATTCATATGCAAAAATATCATGTACTCAAAATCTTAACAGCGTTTACCTCTGGAGAGCAGGATGGAGTGAAAAGGACAGAGTGCTTCAACTCTTTGATTAATGTACTTCTATTTGTTTTAAAATCTAAATGTTGAAATCTTTTATTGATAAAAATATTTTTAAATTATGATAAGCAAATACGTCTGGTTTTAAATTTTCAATAACGAAATTCTTCTTGATTAGAAATGAAAGCAATCCCAGAGCTTGCTCATGAATGCTATTATGTTGTAAAAATAAATTAATTTAATTTGGCCATTCCTCCAGGGACCAATTTGATTCAGATAACAGTTCCCAGAGAATGCTGACAAGGAGATAATTTTTTCCATCTTCCTTTGGGTGTAATATTAGCATTGAAGTTTCTGAAAATCATTAAGGTAACTAATTGCTACTGAATTATATTAAGCTTGGAAGAGAGTGAATCCATTCCTTCTTCCTATGCAGAAGACTATCAATAGTCCTATACAATGAAAACCAAGAGAACCGGATTTTAACAGGAAGCTGAGTCAAGTTCTTATGGTGAACTTATATAAGTTCTTATGGTGAACTCCAAATATTTCATAAAATAGATTCCTCTAATGTCAATTCATTTGTACATATGTAACACTGTGATGGTTCGAGTTGAGTGTCAACTTGATTGGATTGAAGAATGCAAAGTATTGTTCAGGGTGTGTCTATGAGGGCATTGCCAAAGGAGATTATCATTTGAGTCAGTGGATTGGGAGAGGCAGACCCACCCTCAAACTGGGTGGGTACCATCTAATCAGCTGCCAGCTCGGCTAGAATAAAGCAGGCAGAAGAAGGTGGAAAGACTTGACTTGCTGAGTCTTCTGGCCTTCATCTTTCTCCCATGCTGGATGCTTCCTGCCCTCAAATATCAGACTCCAAGTTCTTCAGCTTTTGGACTTTTGGACTTAATACCAACGATTTGCCAGGGGCTCTCCGGCCTTTGGCCAGACGGAAGGCTGCACTGTCGTCCTCCCTACTTTTTAGGTTTTGGGACTTGGGCTGGCTTCCTTGCTCCTCAGCTTGCAGGCAGCCTATAGTGGGACTTCACCCTGTGATTGTGTGAGTCAATTCTCCTAATAAACTCCCCTTCATGTATTTATCTATCCTATTAGTTCTGTCCCTTTACAGAACCCTAATAAACAAGTGATATGAATTTGTTTCTCCAAACTGCTGTCAATTATGCTGTGTCCAATTCTCTTTTCTTACTGCATGGCTGGCTGCCTTGACCATTGTCAGCCTGACTCCATAAGTCTTTGTATGGAAATGTAGCCCAGTCAGCATCTCAATCTCCAGTTCAGCCACTCTCTTCCCTTTTATATCAGGCTAGGCATGCTCTCCATCACGTCTCTCCATCTTCACTCTCTTCACCTTATCCCTTTCCTGCTCCTCTGCAATCAGTGTGGGTAGGAGGAGAAGGGGAAGAGACAGTTTCTCAGGTGGCTGCCCAGGGCATGCTGGGTGCCCTCTTTCTGGTTAGTGGCGATGCTCCCCTCCAACTGAAGAGTTGGGGATGGAGGTGGTCAGTAGGGGCATTCAGGTCCTGCCCCCTTTCTCTTAGTCAGCACAGCTGATCTAATTCATGGCATCCTAGTACCCTGCGTGTGGACAGTTGGAGGGGTACAAGTGCCCCTGATGGTGTGGACACACCCAAAATAGCACTCCTAAGCAATGGCATTCTCTTTCACAATTTGAATGCACCTTCTCAATCACCACCCAGGGGAAGGTGAAAGGCCATGTTTTTTTGTGACTGCATATGTCCTTCCCCCGTCCCTAATGGTCCCCAGAATTTCTGTAGCCCTCAGTCACATCTACCACCGTAGTGAGTGTAGGTACTGATAGGATCTATCTTCAGTATTTCTTGGGAACATTACTCTCTCCACCTGGTCATACTACTTGCCATTCTCCCGAGGGCACTTCCCAGACTGCGAGGCCTGGAGGCAGGAGAGTGAGCCCTGACTCCACAGGCCTCCAACAGGAGATGAAGAGGACAGATCCCCTTCTTTCTTGCATTATAAGCGATTCTCTGGGCAAACACCCAACCCTTCACAAGCACCACAGGTAGAAGGGGGCACCTAGCCTCTCTTTTTAAAAGCACTGCCCTCTCTTGGGGTGTTATTTCTTCCTGCACAGACTTGAGAACCAAGTTGGAGTGTGTGTTATTGGGGAAGCGGTCTGTCTGCTGGCAGCTCCTGAGATGACCCCTCTCCAGAAGCCCACAGGGAGGTAGGTGTTGTTCTTTCAACTTAGAGGCTGGTTATTTAGCAGCTCTTGTTTTCAGCTAAGGGCCGCATCATCAATCTCAGGAAAAACAAGAATGATCTCCTTTAGCATCTTTGCTCTTTGGGGGTTCAGGAACCCTACTCTCTTTTTCTCTATCTGCTCAGTACCATCCTTTCAGTAAGATCCCCTCAGTGACTTGTCTCCAATTCTAGTTCTGCTTCTGATATAGGTTTCTCTGACATCCTGTTTGCAGTGTTTTTAGATGGTTTTTGCACAGTACCATGGCAGATCAAATAAACGACTCACTTATCATGGTTATTTAGATATTGTAAACATAAATATAAACAAGGATGGACAGCTTCTGTACCATTTTTTTGTGACTCCCACCTTCAACTAGATTTTCATTCTCAATGCTTTTCTTTTTTCTACTACACTTCTTAATCATCATTCCCCATGTGATTTACTTCGGTGATCTACTAGATGATCTCAAAAAGTCAGTCTAATAAGTGCCTACAACCATGTCCTGGTATTCTGGATAAACAAAAAGTACAAAGAGCCTGTTTTCTTTGAGTTGAAATCTTGAGAACGGTTTCTCAGTGATTCCTAGAACTAATGTGGACCTTTCTTATCATACCTGGTTATGGTATAAGTTCAAAAGCTGCCAGATTTTATTATTCTTTTATGTCTGAGATATGCTTCAAGAGGCTCTGGCTTTTTGTGAGAATAATTGTTTGAAATTGACACTATATTTTGAAAAGTAAATTTCCAATTGCTCAAGGGCTTTGAACTTGCAAACGTAAATTTTCCTTGCCACTTATGTTAAGCTGTCATTTGAAAGTGTAAATGCTTACTCCACCTGGGTGCCAGTGTGGTGGGTTTTCTTCCAAGTTGTACTAACAAAGGTCGCAAGCACAGCCACACTCTACAAGGCCTCTCACTTTATTTGCAGAACACTAAAAATACTTCAAATGTCCTATGAAGGTCTTTGAAAATCTAAGTCACCTCCTTAGGGTCTAATGCCAAGCCTGTGAATTTGCACACACACTACAGAACATTACAGTAAAGAGGTGAACAAACTGCATTTTCCAGAAAACCACTGGAAATCATCTGAAGTCAACTTGAAGTCAATGCCAAATGAAGATAATGAAAGTGCTTTATCAGTGTTTGTTTAAGGTCAAAACTTTCAATGTATTTCATAAAGAACTCAGCATCTCTACAGGCAACTAGTGTTTTGTTAGTCATTTATTAATAAAGGGTAGCATTCTTATTCACTAATATTTTTATTTTCTTCTCCTAAATAAAATAATGCACATGGAGAAACTTAAACCTCTTTTTTTTTTTTTGCACATCAAAAACTAATTAGCACTAGCACTTTCCTACCTTTCTGTGCACTCACTGTGTAAGCCCAATCTTGCCACCTTGAGCACCAGAAATGCACACTAGCAACTAGGCTTGCACAGGGGAGATGAGAAAGCCCTCAATTGTAAGTGAAGGGATCTGAGCTTCTATGCAGTGTGTGACCTGGACAAAGTCATACATTATATAACCACTGAGATTCTCTTTCCTCCTCTGCAAAATAAGAATGAAATTATGTGTTCTGCCTACCTCAGAGGTTGAGGTGACAAGCACAAACACATGAAAGCACTTTGAGAACTCCAAGTGCCCTGTGAATGTAATTGTTATGTCTGATAGAGGAGCCAGAAAGCATTCTCATACCTCATGTATCAAACTTTTGATTATATCCACTGGACGTATACATCCTGAGAATTAACTCCTGGGGGAAAAGGAATTTGGCAAGCACAGAATAATTGTGACACAAATGATTAATTTGGAAGATAACAATAAACCTGTTGGCCAAGTTCTTAACAGTATGAGTTGTTCATAATGATGGCCTCACACAGGCTGCCAAGTCTTGCTAGAACACGTGTGCTCTTAGAGATGCCAAACAGGACCCAGAGCCAAGAGCGCTCTTACTCAGAGAGGTTGGAGAAAAGTAGGAACAGTTTTCTATTATGCTAAAATGATCTCTTTTCTTACTGCTCTCTCTCTCTTTGACAGGAAAAGTTGCAAGAATGGCTAATAAACTTCCAAAACCACAATTTCATTTGGTTCCTTTCAACATGCTCTTTGAACTTTGTTTTGCATAAAACACCAAAAATGAATGAATGAAGAACAGATTTCAACGGTGGTTCCTCAAGAATGATGCTGCCTTATCTCATCTGCTCTTCAGAAATTCATCAGAAGATCACCTATACTGCTACATGCAACGTTTTCCAAAGGATGGTCCTTGCAACATCAACTCAGAATAATCTTTTAAACTGAAATTTTCTGGGCCCCATCTCAGAAGTAAGAATTCAAAGGTTTTGTGGTCAGGGAATCTACATCTCTTGAATGAATGGATTTGTTACTAGAAAGGGATCTGGATCCAACTCTCAAGAAAGGGTTCTTGGATCTTGCGCAATAAAGAATTCCAGATGAGTCCGTGAAGTGAAAGCAAGTTTATTAGGAAAGTAAAGGAAGAAAGAATGGTTACTCTATAGGTAGAGCAGTGGGGGCGCTCCACCAAGGAAACTTACAGTTATTTCTTCATTATATGCTAAATTAGGGGTGGATTATTCATGAGTTTTCTGGGAAATAGGTGGGAAATTCTCAGAACTGAGGGTTCCTCCCCTTTTTAAACCATATAGGATAACTTCCTGACGTTACTATGGCATTTTTAAACTGTCACGGCACTGGTGGGACAGTTCACAAATGCCATGGTAACGTCAGGAAGTTATCCTATATGGTTTTGCTTAACAAGCCTACAATAGCATGTCTTTTAACATGCTATTGCATTATAATCAGCATATAATGAGCAGGGAGGACTACCAGAGGTCATTCCCATAGCCATCATGGTTTTGGTAGGTTTTGGTTGGCTTCTTTATTGAACCTGTTTTATCAGCAAGGTCTTTGTGACCTGTATATTGCGGTGGCCTCCTATCTCATCCTGTGAATAAGAATGCCTCACTTCCTAGGAATCCAGCTCAGTAGGTCTCAGCCTTATTTTACCCAGCCCTTATTCAAGATGGAGTCGCTCTGGTTCAAATATCTCTGACAGATTGATGGATAAATAATCCGGTTGGTTTATATGCACATAACCATTCCATCTTTCAGTCTGCAGTCTTAATTACAAATACTGCATAAGAGATTTAATGAGCCTTGTAAAACAGAACCAGTGACACAAATATTTTAAAGCATACATATACTTCGAAATAATGCAAAACACTAGACAGTAAATTCTGACAAGTAATTTGAAAAACAGAAATAGCTTTAGATAAAATTTAGGTCTCCAAGGTAAAGTAAAAAGTTTCCATGTATTTTTGGAAACTTTATTTCTCCTTTCTTAGTTCCTCTATGATTCCATGCTCCACAGCCAAGCTTACAGAGGTCTTTCTCCTCTGTAAGCTATCTTACTTGTCATTAGCCAATTTTAAAAAAAGAACTAGCAATCACATAGGCTGATCACATACAGAAAACTTGCCAAAACTTCTGGTTGAAATTGAAGAATTCAGATTTCTAGATATTTTTATGTATCCATCTATCTATTCATTCAAGATATGCATTACTGAATGTCATGTACTGAGGATAGAAAAATGAATAAGACATGCCCCATGCTTTTAAGAAAAATTATTCAAAATTTAGAGATTAAGATTTCATGGCATATTCTTTCAATGCTGGGGCATTGCTTAACAAGCCTACATAAGCATTATTTAAATATCTAGAAGAATGTACCTGTGTTTATGCTGTTTAGTGTTAATTAAGGGCTTAGATTCTGTGAAATTACATGTTAACATGTATTAGTCGGCAGAGGCCGGAGATGTTGCTAAACATCCTACAATGTAGAATTCTCCCTAAAACAAGTAATTCTCTGTCCAAAAAATCAATAGTATTAAAGTTGAGAAAGCCTGTTCCAAAGAGATCAAAAGGGAAACCAGGAGACCTTTGCCCTCCTTGGTAAGAGAAGTTTTAGTGGTTTCTGCAGTAGGTTGGTACATGGGACAGAAGTCAGGAAGTAAAGCCTGTGAGAGGACACTGCAGGTTTTTCCTAGTGAAGGTTGTTAAATAAGGAAGTGGTAACATGAGAGGGGAGGAAGGGTTACTGGAAGTTTCTTTAGAAAGGGTAATTTGTGGTACCACAGTATTTTAAAGGGTTTGAATCAACTGAAATGTTTATTTTTTCATTTAGATGTTAGATGCCTTTGAAGCTTTCACCTAAGCCATGCTAGCAATGTATTATTTTGATTAAAGAGCTTTACAGTTTCTACTTCTTTAAGAGGGGAGAAAATAATGCTGCCTATTTATGGCCTCATCTCATAGTTGCACAGCGTTAACAAAGGAAAATACTGAAAGTGCCTTGATGTCTAATGTTGGATTCTCACTGTTAAATATTTTATGAAAATCTTTTGAACTTTTGTAATGTCACTCTAATCTTACTGCATTTCTGTAGGTAAATAACTGAATTATTCACATTCGTTTATTAACAATCTTTCATTTATTAAATAGATACTCCTTGAGTTATGCTTCTTGTACAATGAGTGACTGGCTGCTCATTATGTCTAGAAGAAAGGTTCCTATCAGCACCCTTGTGCTTGAGAAATGGAAGGTTTACAATACTAGGAGAAGTAAATGTGAAGTCATTACTGTCAGAATTGTCTTTTTGTTGTTGTTATTTCCTTAAAGAAGTTGTTTCTTAAGGGTTGTTTTGCCTCATGTGAGAAAGTCAAAGAGTGCTGTGGCTGAATGGGTCATTGTCTCCTTGTTGGAAGCCTGGCAGAGCCTGTGGCTGATGGTAGGAAGGATTCTTTCTGCACTAGCTGGTGAGCGGATGTCATAGCTGGAGAGTGGGGTTTTGCTGATCATTGGACATTGGACAGTTATCAGCTGCAGCAGTTGGCAGGAACAAGTACAGCTTTTTGTTTTGTACATAGAAGCAGCCAAGGCTATAGCAACAGATAAATGATTTTCTGACATCATCAGGTCGAAGTCAGAAGTCAGTGCAAAACCATATTGTATGTTATCACACAGGGTATGGTTTTATGGGTTTCTCACAGAAATTAACCACCATTTATAGCATAATTTTCATGATAAAGATAGGTCCCATGTCCCAATCAAATTAAAATTATTTTGGATCACAATCCATATGGGTTTATTACTCTCTTTAGTCAGGCTTTCTTCTAAAATCATTACAGTAGTTTTTCAATTTTCATTTTTTTCTAGACTGTCTTCTCTGAGAGTTCAACTATGTGTCTTAATTATAATGATAGCATAATTTTTATAAAATGCAAGAAGTTCTAACAATGGTTGGTTAATTAATGTGTCTCTATTGCAATATATGAGAGTAGATTCTCTCTGTAGATTTATTTGTATATCCAGTGGCTCTGTCTACTGAACAATTTCTTAAACAGGATCTGCTCCTAAAGGGAAAATCACTTTTCTTTGTATAGTCTGAAGACAGTAAGTCTGGAATACTGCTAACCCCATTTTTTTCCCAGCAGAGTATTGTATAAAATTGACTTACCACCCAACTCCAACATGAAATATTTTATTCTAATTATTATATGTAATTAAGCCTATTCAGTTATTGTAACTTTTTGTACACACGTTAACAACATTTTGTCTGATGATGATGAATATTCACCTCTGTTTTTAATTAGCCCAATGAAACTGACCTTGGCTTGTGAAGTTGATGCATATACTGTCAAGAATGTCCCTGAACATCATCTCCCAGGATGAAGAAAGAATGCAGAGGGAGGGGCAAAACCACTCTTTCCTCTGAATCTGTCAAATTCCATCTTAGATTGTATCCAAGGCTGTGCTTTATTTACAAAGGCCATGAAAAATCAGTGGAGGAATGTGACTTAAAAAATCTTCCACAATTTCTAAAGAAACTTCATTCTTTTCTTGAACTGTCACAGAAAAACTGCTGAAAACCACTGAGCAAGGTTAGTATATGCCTTTCTGAAAATGACTTTTTTCATGGGACAAAAACTTAATTTTTCTAATGAAACAGAAACTTTCTAATAAGAATTCTATATCTTAATGAGGTATGTATATTTTTAATAAATTGATTCAACATTGAACTCCTAAGTAGTATAACATATATATTGTTGTTAATTTTTCTTTCATACGTATCTTTCTAAAATGCCATTTTTTATTTGTTGAGTATAGAAATAGTAGGCCAACCATTTTATTGAATTTATTAAGTGATTAATAATTTGTTCCACTAATCACTTAGTCTATGAAAATATTTAATATGCTTATCCTAATGCTTTTATCAGAGAAAACATTTTTCCCTTAGAACATCCAAGTTAGTTTCTTTTCAGAAATTTTTTTGTAATTTTCCTGTGTTCTAGAGAGCACCTAATTTTTTTTAAACTACATCAGACATAGTATTATATTCCTCTTTTCCCCAAATTATATTCCTAGCCTAACCTGAATATCATAAACACAAAGTAATTTTATACTCTGTGGATTAGAGATTGTGATAAACTGCAGAAAACCCCCATGGGGTAAATGATCAGATTTGAGGATTCAGTTTCTCCTCTAACAGAAGCAGTGAAAGCTGAACCATAAATAACTGAAGTGGTGGATACAAACGATGTGATATCACATAAGAAGGGCTATGATGTAATTGTAAATGGTGCTATGAAGAGCCCACTCAAGTGTTCTATCAAAGGCAGGATACGGGGGTTCACTGGGCGGGGTTAAAGAGAAAAGGCTCTCAGATAAAGCTAGGTTTGATTACTGTGTCTAAAACTAACTATGTGACCTGGGACAAGTTTCTCCACCTCTTGAAGCCTTGGTTTCCTCACCTGTATGTTATTTACTTCATTCAATTGTTGGGAAAATTGAATAAGATAATTCATAAAGAACGAAGCTTGAAAACTGTGTAGAAGACTCAATAAATGGTCTTGCTACAGCTGTTGCTGCTATTTGCTCCTCCTCCTTTACAAATGACTCAGGGAACTTACAGTTTCAGTTACACCTGGAGGACTTCTTCCTCCACCCCTGCTCTTTGCCTGTGCACTTCTCCCTCTCTCAAACAACCTCTCTCAATGGTTAGGGTGTTCTTAATTTAAATTTTTTTCCCCCAGCTTTTTGCAGTAAAATACTTCCTTAACCCTTCCTTAAAATACTTCCTTAAAACCAGCCTGGAAATGAAGAAGGTTGATTCTGCTGTTTTGAAGTAGGGGTTGGGGATTGCATAGTGGTACTAATTATAACTGCAGCTCAGCCCTCAGTTTACAAATAAATAAATTCAGGTTGTAAGTTTGATAAGATTTGGAAATACTTAACAACAGGGAACTAGAAATCTGAATAGTTAACTATATATAGCATATTGGTATTGTTATAGGGTTAAAACTAACTTTGTCATTCAATTGCTTCCTGGAAATAAAACCACACAGATAAAACCCCCCAAAAAACAAAAAACTATTGACACACCCATCTCACATTACTATAATGAAGGACCATACATTTTCTAATGCTTTTCCCTCAAATGGACATTATTTCAAATAATTTTTTTCAAATAGTTTTCTAATACAGAGGGTGTGCACCATGCCAGGTTCCCAAGATAGAAAGATAAATGCTACCATCCTTGAAGATGTTCACAGCATCACAAACACAGTCACTGGCAAGCAGTAATTATATATAGTGTACATGAAAGAGGTTTGCTGTAAGATAGCAAGAAGGGGTTTTGTATTCATTTAAATTCCTGATCCTTCCATAAGTTTTGATGGGGGATGGATGAATACTTCTTATGGGGAAGGAGACTGTGTAGCTTCTCAAGAGAAAGAGGTTAAAGTAGATGAATTGGTTTCGGACACGTGGTAACCAGCAGGACACTTCAGGCACAAGGAACAGGATAAAAAGGATACAGCTTGTGGATTGGTAGCTTAGCTAGAGCTGAAGCGTATAATGATGTCTGGTGGAAGTAGTGGAGAAAAGCTGGAAGAGTAGGTTGGGGCAAATCGTGAAGGGTCTGTAACTACTCCTCCCAAATGATTGTAATGCTGTACTGGTTGTGATGAGTAACAGCAACTCAGAGATTCTTAGTGCGTTCTGATTTTTCCTTCAGATATTCCTTTTAGACTGAACATTCCTAGCAGTGGTGAGGGGAATCATTTTTTCTTTTTTATATCACCCCTGCAACAGTACCTGGCAAAGTTAGTGCCTTTCTTTGATATTTAATTTTTGCTTTGCCAAGGTCAATGGTTATCACTGTCCCTGAGTTTCTACTTTTCAGATAATTTTTACTGATCAAGGAATAGAAACAAAAGTATTGCAAAGGAGTAAGCGTGACATAGGAATACAGAGTGAGTCCAGCTATTTTGCTCTACGTCCTGAACTTGAAGATCAAGTCAGTATCAGCTGCCATCTTCCTTTTGGAATAGACTGGCAAGGCCTTGTTCATAGCCCATATGCCACATTTTTATTGAAAGCCTCTTCTGTGCTACAGGCCGGGGGTGCAGCAGTGAACAACTACGTGGGCTCCTGGAAAAGCTTAAATTTTCTTTTAAATACTAAACAGCTCCTTTTAAGTGTTAGCGAAGAGACAGTAAAGTTGCTTTGGTATCTAAATCTTTAAAAACTTTTTTTTTTGCATGATCGGTTTATATCATATTATATTCTAGTTAAATAAAGCAAGTATTAGTACTATATTGCAAGACTGCTGTAAACTATAATAAATAAGAGTGAAAGTGGGTTTGTGGAGGGTAACATTTTACAGTTTCAAATCTGAGAGGTTAAGGATTAGTCTGCTCTTTTCTCAAATGCAACTTAGTTTTTTCTTTGTTTTTTGAGATAGTCTCATTCTGTTTCAGGCTGGAGTGCAATGGCGCAATCTCGCCTCACTGGAACCTCTGCCTCCGGGGTTCAAGCGATTCTCTTGCTTCAGCTTCCCCAGTAGCTGGTATTACAGGCGTCCACCAACACGCCCGACTAATTTTTTTTGTATTTTTAGTAGAGACAGAGGTTTCGCCATGTTGGCCAATCTGGTTTCGAACTCCTAATCTCAGGTGATCCGCCTGCCTCGGCCTCCCAAAGTGCTGGGATTACAGGCGTGAGCCACCACGCTCGGCCCAGTTTTTAGGAATGTATTTAACAGAATTGGTTTCATTACACAAACCACAGAAAACTGGGTAAAACTAAATGTCAGGCATCTGAAAAGACAACGGCTTTCATCTAAAGGTAACTCAGAATGGCTGGCAAAATTGCTCATTAAAAGAAAACGTGAGTTAACGTTAGGAAAACGGGGCTGCGGTTATCAGTAAATAGTGCAAGGCGTCCGCGTTTAACTCACTCGTGCAGAGCAAAGTGCGAGGTTGTGCCTAGAAAGAGCACAGAAAAAGGGTTTTTTAGGGGAGAGGGAGTGGGTTTGGGAGTGGGAACGAAGCGAGCTGGCGGGGGGCTGGGTGGGCTTGGGGAGTGGCAGCGATGCGAAAGGGAACGCACTGGGGCGAACCGGCTTCGAAGGGAGGCGACGGCCCCGAGCCACACCGTCCGACGCGAGCCAGGCGCCCAGCGGCGCGCAATTTTATTTTGGAAAATGTGCACCGGACGCCGGTCCCGGTGGAAATGAACCCACCGCGAGAGGGGGCGGGAGCGGCTGGTCGAGCGGCCGCGGGCTCCTCCCCCGGCGCCTCCGCTATCTGGGTCAGGACGCGACCGCCGCGGCACGGGACCTTAGGACCCGCGGGCTCCGGGGCTCCAGTCCGCCCGCCGCCCGCCAGCAAGTCTTGGTCTCCGCTCTCCGACCGCCGAGAGGCCGGCGCAGTGAACACAGGTGCGTGCGCAGTTTGGAAGGGGGCTGCTCAGCCGGCGGGGACCGGACAGGGCAGGGGACTTGCGGAGGGAAGCGGAAGTAATTGCGGTGGCGACGACTGCACTTCCGGGTCGGTGTGTCCCTGCGGAGCTTGAGCCCGCCAGTGAGCGCTTCTTTGCGTTGCCGGGGCCGGAGCAGCGGCCCATAGTGGTTTACCGGGCGTATCTCTCGCTGACTCCGCCACCGAAGCCTTAGGAGGTCGCCGGTGTTTACGCGCATGCAGTCCCTTTTGGGGTCCGTGGGGAGCAGGCAGTTTGCTGCCTGGGCCTGGCAGGTTCCTGCAAACCCCAATTTCAGCAGAGACACTTGCTGGGCTCTCGCCTCGGCTCTGGCTCTTAACCTTTCAGCCTTGTGCAAACGTTTCGTTTTCTGTTTGTGTGGGGTTTTTTGCTCTCAGACTTGGTCTGTACTATTTTACACAAAAATGAAGGCCAGATTATCGGTGCTGCAACAAAGGCGAATAAGCCAATCATCTGGGAGCCCTCAATTTAAAATAAATTATAAAATACAAAAAATCATGAAAACCTGGTGAAGTGAACTTGAAAATTCGCTTCGAAAGTACCAGGTTTATCCGGGACGTTGTAGGAAATCTGATCGCTAGTTCAAGGTCTCAGTGCAATTCCCTTAGGAGACTTTAACCTCGGGCTTTTTTGTAATGTCTCTTTATCCTTGCAGAATTTTTCTTACATTCCCCAAGTTTATTAGAGTTATGCATTTTATATTTTTCTCCTCTAAGTGTCTGCTGATAAGGTAAATGAATATATATGCTAGTTATATGGTGAAAGCATTATAATTTAGTAAAACATAATTTCTACATCTAAAAATTAACTTTAAATAAAACTAGAACATGGAAATGAAATGTTTCTTCAGATATTTCTTGAGAAAACATTTCATTTTCATGTTCTAATTTTCTTTAGAGTCAACATTTCGATGTCATTTTAGAATATTTTATTCTCATCTCTGTTAATAACCTTTGATTAATATGACACGTTAATTTTAGGTGCCATAATCTATATTAAATTGTCATTTTTATCTGATTATTAGAGTTCTAAAATACATTTGGTAAAGTTTTTAATTACTATATTTTTGTACTACGATACAAGTGTATGCTATTAACATAATTAGAAGCCTGAAAGCTGAAAATGCTGGAGGCAGTGGCTCATGCCGCTACCCCAGCACTTTGAGAGGTGGAGGCAAAATTGCTTGGGCCCAGGAGTTCCAGACCAGCCTAGCAACACAGGGAGACCCACTCTCTACAAATAATTTAAAAATTAGCCAGGCATGGTTGCCCACGCTTGTGGTCCCAGCTACTAGGGAGGCTGAGGCAGGAAGATGGCTTGAGCCCAAGAGGTCAGTGCTGCAATGAGCAGTGATTGTACCACTGCATTCCAGCCTAGGTGACAGAGTGAGACTCTCTCTCAAAAAAAAAAAAAGCTATGTAGATGACTTCCTACAACCTTTGAAATTATTCTGCAGGCAAGCAAGTATTCTGATGTATTTTGTACATTATTTTTAATGTATCATTTTTGAAATTATCTGTGTTGAAGCGCATTCGTTTTATACTGTTGTAAAAAACATAGCTTGATTTATCTTTGTGTTTATTTAAAACATATCAGCTCCATTCGTTCTATTTTTCTTCTAGTTAGTTTTCTTGGCTCTGAAATAATTTTCCAGCTCTGAACATCTCTGCTCAGTCAGCATTCTCCTTCATCTCCTTGTTAATGCTTTCCAAATCTTCCACATGTTTTGGGTGCATCCAAGAGTTGGGAACAGGTGTCAAAGGTGACAGTTTTCACTCCCTAGTTGGATGATCACTGGGTAAAAGACTTGACACCTGTGTGCCTTAGTTCACTTATCTGCAAAATAATAATAGGACCTGCATGGAAGAGATTATTTGGAATTGGTGCAGTTTCTAAAGAAAGGGCCAAGCAAAATATGACTCTTTCCCACCTGCTGAAACCTGGTCCTGTATCAAGAATAAGGTCTCCTTCCTAGATAGATTTTTACTTCTACTTATTTACTTATTAAATGAAAATATTTTCCAACTAGGCTATATTTCTTAATGTAGAAGTCCAAGGTATGAACAAAAGAAAGCAATCAGAATAGGAAGATTCCCTCTAATAGATCTCTAGATCAGTGTATGGACATCCTGCCTTAATAGTTGGATTGACAAAAATCAAGATGATTGAACTTGATGTATGATTATTAGCTGTAATGCAGTTGTAATTAATAGGCATATAGTGACTTTTCTTATATCATCTTTTTGCAGTAAGCTTACAAGATAATTTAGTTTCATGATATAATTTTTTTGTAGAAATACATTTACACATCTAGTAATAATTAGCTACAATTTCAGCTGAAGTTACAAATTGATCGGATTCTGCTGCTGGCATGTCTCCTGGATGAGCTGGAAGTGGGCAGATGATTAGACTTATAGTTTCCAGTTATACCAATTAAGTGGAAAAATAAATTTTTAGGTTAATTCCAGGCAAATTTCTGTGAGGTCAAGCAGGCCAGATTAAGTACTAAGGCTTTCTCTGAAATCTTTGGTTTAAGAGAAGGTATTCTTAAATCTCTTGGATATAATATTCACTACCTGAGGTAATTTCTATAAGATTGTTTTAAATTCAGTCCTTCTTATTGACACTTTGGTCTGTAATGAAGTGTAGAATATCCAAATAGGATACTTTCGGTGTTCCAGGCATGTAATCTAGTGAAATAGGAATCGAAAGAGAGATATTCTTCTTTTTAGCAGACTTTTCAGAAATAGATTATGACTGCTTGTTCTCTCAGATCCTCTTCCATAGGGCATTTGAGAGCGCCGAATCCTAACTAATAGAGCACCAGGGAAGCATTTGAAACATTTAGTTGGCCATTTAGAGTGTAAGAAACAATGCTCAGTTAGAATATGTGGAATCATAGGATATAAAGCAGACAATGGTGAATTTCAGGTATACAACCTAATTCAGAATTTTCATCTTACTGATATTTATTCCCCAATTCTCACTCCCAGCTATTTACTTTTCTTCCTATCTCACTTAAAAGAGTGAAGCAATCAAAGAGAGCTTGCATAACTTCCCACCACCGTATCTATCCACCTACCTAAATCTCTGCTCACATAATCTGCCTTTTATTACTATGAATGAATAGTCTGTTTTCCCATCAAAGGTCAACTCCTGTACTTGTGCAACAGAGCCCATCTCCTTTGCCTTCTCAAGTTTATTGCTGTGCAGTTTTCTATATTTGTATTTCATCAATTTTTCTTTTCTTTTTATGGGGTCTTTCTGTTGACAAAAACTGTTATTTCTTGATCTTTTGGCACCATTTTCCCATTTTATAATGGTGTAATTTCTCTTCTATTTGTTTTCTATTTGCTCATCTGTTCTTTTTTTCTCCTTTTCCTGCCTTCTTTTGGACCAAGTGAGTATCTTTAGGGTTCCATTTTTATCTCTATTATTGTCTTATTATGTATTACCTTAGATTTTTGTTTTTTGGTGGTTATTCTAGGATTTACGGCTATGCATCTTTAACTTAATATAATAATGCTTCATTGTAATCTAAGACTCTTACAGCAGTGTACTTCCATTTGTCCCTTCCCATCCTTTGGGCTATTGTCCATTGTCCTACTTTTTATAAATCCTGTGATGTAAACTTGGTTTTCATTGATTGAAAAAGCACCTATATTTTTGTCTTGGACAAAACATAAATGACATTCATTTGCATTTATGTTTTTAATTTTAGAAACCAAAACCAAGAAATGCCTCATTCCACGAACAAAGAACTGATACTTGGCATCATGGTGGGAACTGCTGGAATCAGCTTGCTGCTCTTGTGGTACCACAAGGTCCGTAAACCTGGGATAGCAATGAATTTACCTAAATTTCTTTCTCTGGGTAATACATTTAATTCAATAACTTTGCACGATGAAATACGTAATGACCAAGGAACAACAGTGATCTTTCAAGAAAGGCAACTTCAGATAATGGAGAAGTTAAATGAATTACTGACAAATATGGAAGAACTCAAAGAGGAAATCAGATTTCTTAAAGAAGCTATTCCAAAGCTGGAGGAATATATACAAGATGAACTTGGAGGGAAAGTAACTGTTCATAAGATAAGCCCTCAGCATAGAGCGAGAAAAAGAAGGCTCCCCACAATTCAAAGTTCAGCAACAAGCAATAGTTCAGAGGAAGCAGAAAGTGAAGGAGGGTAAGTTTCTTTAAGGTGTTTCCCATGTTGAATTGATTATTGTCATTATTACTATTATTCAGGTATTTTCATTATGGATTCCAGTCTTATATTCTGCTGCTCACATAAAATGAAAAGGAATGATATTTTGACTTAGATTATAATTAAAATAATATTCAGTAGTCAGTATTTAAGCTAGTTTAGACCATATTGACAAAAATAATATAAATAACTTACTAGTAGCAGGTGGTATTATGTGAATATTGAAGAAGGCAGTAATTATTTGCCAAAGTGTATAACCTATTGTTTTAATGTGGCCACTGAGTGACTCCTTATATGAGAATTCTGTAGACCACTGCTGTTCAAAAGAACTTTCTGCGGTGTTGGAAATGGTCCAAGTCTGTGCTACCCAAGATGATAGCCACTAGCCCGCTGTGGCTATAAAGCACTTGGAATATGGCTGTTGCAACTGAGGAACTGAATTTTTCTTTTATTTCATTGAAGTTGTAATTTTATTTAATTGTAATCTAAATTTAAATAGCCACTTGGGGGCAGTGGCTACTGAATTTTAGTGCAGATCAAAAAAGATTTGAGAATATATAGGTGATTCTGTCTCATCTTTGCATGGGTTAGTCCGTTGAATTCTAACACCAGAAACATCAGTAAGTATTCTTTTAGGGAAAAGCAAATAATATGTGAATAAAGAAATGGTGCCTGACTAGTGTTTTTGAGGAATAAAATGGGCAGGTTAAAAAAAAAAGGATCTCTAGTGAATATGATACAGCCTGACATTCTTGAGGACAGGGATCTTGTGTTTTTATTGTTTTAGTCCTAACACCTTATTTCTGCGCCTAGCATGGAGTGGATGACAGTAAAGATTTCTTGAATGAATGAGTGATCTGCTAAATTACCTTGGAATTGAGAGAAGGGATCTGGAGGAAACAATGGCCCTGGAAGGAGGTCCTAGGGATAAAAGCGTAATTTCATAGATTAAAAAATGTAAATAGTTGATCAGGTCTTTGAGATCAGTGCTAGGACTGGAATTGTTTAGCATCTTTGTAAATGTACTAGAGCAATGACTCTGAATAGTTTTCAGATAAGGCAGAGCCACAAATGATAGCTCTAGGAAGGTCTCCAAAATTTGTGTTCTTGAACAACAACAAAGGTTGCTGACTGGTTTTAAAATAGGTAAGGGAAATATTCAGAAGGAATCTAAAGTAGTTCTAAATCATTTGAAACTATAACTTAGAAAAGAGACCTCGTAGTTATTTATTATGGGTGTAGAAAACAGCAGCTTAGTACTCTAATGACAAAAATCACAACATAACATTTAGCATCATTGAGAGTTACTGAAGACGAACCAGATGGTTATCCTATCTGTTTGTAAATCTGTGATATTTCCTCATCACATGCCTTGTGTACAGCTTTGGCAATTGCATTTTAGAAAAGATCTAATGGAAATAGGGACTAACCAGAGAAGGTCCACTAGACTGAGGGGAAAAATGGCAGTTCTGCTAAAGGAGTGTACACCAAAAGGGTGAATGATCTTCAGTCTAAAAAGACACTGGTTAAGTTAAGCATAGGCTTATTCAAGAAATTCTAAAATTCTAGAAAAAGAGGCAAACTTTGATAAGTTTTGGATTCGTTCAGGACAAATAAAAAGAAGATAATCATGGGACTTAATGAATTTCAAATAATGGTATAGGCACAAATTTTTTATGTGGTTCAAGAAGAATTTGTGAAATTTATGAATGACAGTAATGTACAGCTAGTTGGAAAAACTAGACATGTCAAAACTTTAAGATTGATGTCAGGAGAGATATTCCCTCTTCTTGCTTGATCCTGGGTGCCTTTGTTAGCAATAAAATACTAATGTGCACTTTTATATAAACAAGGCATATATGGTCTTTAGTTCTTAAAATTTACATACATGTCATTATATGACACGCATGTTTTGTAACTTGCTTTGCAATAAAATTTTTGGTTCCATATGAAGTTTAAAGCAGTTTTTTCTAATTCTGTGAAGAAAGTCAATGGTAGCTTGATGAGAATAGTATTGAATCTAAAAATTGGGCAGTCTGGCCATTTTCATGATATTGATTCTTCCCATCCATGAGCATGGAATGTTTTTCCATTTGTTTGTGTCCTCTCTTATTTCCTTGAGCAGTGGTTTATAGTTCTCCTTCAAGAAGTCCTTCACATCCCTTGTTAGTTGTAATCCTAGGTATTTTATTCTCTTATAGCAATTTTGAATGGAAGTTTGCTCATGATTTGGCTGTCTATTATTTTTGTATAGGAATGCTTGTGATTTTGCACATTGATTGTGTACCCCGAGACTTTGCCAAGGTTGCTTATCCGCTTAAGGAGTTTTTGGGCTGAGATAATGGGGTCTTCTAAATATACAGTCATGTCATCTACAAACAGAGACAATTTGACTTCCTCTCTTCCTATCTGAATACCCTTTATTTCTTTCTCTTGCCTGATTGCCCTGGCCAGAACTTCCAATACTAAGTTGAATAGGAGTGGTAAAAGAGAGAATCCTTGTCTTGTGCTGGTTTTCAAAAGGAGTGCTTCCAGCTTTTGCCCATTCAGTATGATATTGGCTGTGGGTTTGTCATAAATAGCTCTTATTATTTTGAGATATGTTCCATCAATAGCTAGTTTATTGAGTGTTTTTAGCATGAAGCGGTGTTGAATTTTATCAAAGGCCTTTTCTGCATCTATTGAGATAATCGTGGTTTTTGTCGTTGGTTCTGTTTATATGATAGATTTGTGTATGTTGAACCAGCCTTGCATCCCCAGGATGAAACCGATTTGATCTTGGTGGATAAGCTTTTTAATGTGCTGCTGGATTTGGTTTGCCAGTATTTTATTGAGGATTTTTGCATTGATGTTCATCAATGCAAAAATGTTCATCAGGGATATTGGCCTGAAATTTTCTTATTTTGTTGTGTCTCTGCCAGGTTTTGGTATCAGAATGATGCTGGCCTCATAACATGAGTTAGGGAGGAGTGCCTCTTTTTCTATTGTTTGGAATAGTTTCAGAAGGAATGATATCAGCTTCTCTTTGTACTTCTGGTAGAATTCGGCTGTGAATCTGTCTGGACCTGGGATTTTTTTGTTTGGTAGGCTATTAATGACTGTCTCAATTTCAGAACTCGTTATTGGTCTATTCGGGGATTTGACTTCTTCCTGATTTAGTCTTGGGAGAGTGTATGTGTCCTGAAATTCATCCATTTCTTCTAGATTTTCTAGTTTATCTGCATAGAGGTGTTTATGGTATTCTCTGATGGTAGTTTTTATTTCTGTGGCATAAGTGGTGATCTCCCCTTTATTATTTTTTATTGTGTCTATTTGATTCTTCTCTTTTCTTCTTTATTAGTCTGGCTAGTGGTCTATTTTGTTAATCTTTTCAAAAAACCAGCTCCTGAAGGGTTTTTCATGTCTCTATCTCCTTCAGTTCTGCTCTGATCTTAGTTATTTCTTGTCTTCTGCTAGCTTTTGAATGTGTTTGCTCGTGGTTCTCTAGTTCTTTTAATTGTAATGTTAGGGTGTCAATTTTAGATCTTTCTCGCTTTCTTCTGTGGGCATTTAGTGCTATAAATTTCCCCCTAAACACTGCTTTAGCTGTGTTCCAGAGACTCTGGGCACTGTGTCTTTGTTCTCATTGGTTTCAAAGAACATCTTTATTTCTGTCTTAATTTTGTTATTTACCCAGTAGTCATTCAGGAACAGGTTGTTCAGTTTCCATGTAGTTGTGCAGTGAGTTTTGAGTGAGTTTCTTAAGTACTGGTTCTAATTTGATTACACTGTGGTCTGAGAGACTGCTGTTATGATTTCTGTTCTTTTGCATTTGCTGAGGAGTGCTTTACTTCCAATTATGTGGTTGATTTTTTTTTACCACTATGTAATGCCCTTCTTTGTCTTTTTTTATCTTTGTTGGTTTCAAGTCTGTTTTATCAGTGACTAGGATTGCCATCCCAGTTTTTTGTTGTTGTTGTTGTTGTTTTGCTTTCCATTTGCTTGATAAATATTCCTCCATCCCTTTATTTTGAGCCTGTATGTGTCTTTGCATGTAAAATGGGTCTCCTGAATATAACACACCAATGGGTCTTGACTTGTTATCCAATTTGCCAGTCTGTGCCTTTTAATTGGAACATTTAGCCCATTTACATTTAAGGTTAATATTGCTGTGTGTGAATTTGATCCTGTCATTATGATGCTAGCTGGTTATTTTGCCCATTAGTTGATGCAGTTACTTCATAGAGTCGATGATCTTTACATTTTGGTTTGTTTGTGCGGTGTCTGGTACTGGTTTTTCCTTTCCGTATTTAGTGCTTCCTTCAGGAGCTCTTGTAAGGCAGGCCTGGTGGTGACAAAATCCCCTTGGCATTTGCGTTTCTGCAAAGGATTTTATTTTTCCTTCACTTATGAAGCTTAGTTTGGCTGGATATGAAATTCTGGATTGAAAATTCTTTTCTTTAAGAATGTTAAATATTGGCCCCCACTCTCTCTGGCTTGCAGAGTTTCTGCAGATCTGCTGTTAGTCTGGTGGGCTTCCCTTTGTGGATAATCTGGCCTTTCTCTCTGGCTGCCCTTAACATTTTTTCCTTCTTTTCAACCTTGATGAATCTGATGATTGTGTGTCTTGGGGTTGCTCTTCTCGAGAAGTATCTTTGTGATGCTCTCTGTATTTCCTGAATGTTGGCCTGTCTTGCTATGCTGGAGAAGTTTTCCTGGATAATCTTGTGAAGTGTGTTTTCCAACTTGGTTCCGTTCTCCCTGTCACGTTCAGGTACACCAATCAAATGTAGGTTTGGTCTTTTTACATAATCTTATGTTTCTTGGAGGCTTTGTTCATTCCTTTTCATTCTTCTTTCTCTAATCTTGTCTTCATGCTTTATTTTATCAAGTTGATCTTCAGTCTCTGATATCTTTTCTTCTGCTTGATTGATTTGGCTATTGATACTTGTGTATGCTTCATGAAGTTCTCTTGCTGTGTTTTTCAGCTCCATCAGATCATTTACGTTCTTCTCTAAACTGGTTATTCTAGGTAGCAGTTCCTCTAACCTTTTATCAAAGTTCTTAGCTCCTTGCATTGGGTTAAAACATGCTTCTTTAGCTCAGAGGAGTTTGTTATTACGCACCTTCTGAAGCCTACTCCTGTCAGTTCATCAAACTCATTCTCCGTCTAGTTTTGTTCCCTTGCTGGTGAGAAATTGTGATCCTTTGGAGGAGAAGAGCCATTCTGGTTTTTGGAATTTTCAGCCTTTTTGCACTGGTTTTTACTCATCTTTGTGGATTTATTTACCTTTAGTCTTTGCTGTTGTTGACTTTCAGATGGAGTTTTTTGGTGGTCATCCTTTTTGTTGATGTCGATGCTATTGCTATTTGTTATTTTCCTTCTAACAGTCAGGCTCCTCTTCTTCAGGTCTGCTGGAGTTTGCTGGGGTTCCACTCCAGACCCTGTTTGCCTGGGTATCACCAGCAGAGGCTGCAGAACAGCAAAGATTCTTCCTGCTCCTTCCTCTAGAAACCTCTTCCCAGAGGAGCACTCTCCAGATAACAGCCAGTGCGCTCCTATATGAGGTGTCTGTCGACCCCTGCTGGGAGGTGTCTCCCTGTCAGGAGGCATGGGGGTCAGACCCACTTGAGGAGGCAGTCTGTCCCTTGGCAGAGCTCTAGTGCTGTACTGGGAGATCTGCTACTCTTTTCAGAGCCACAGGCAAGAATGTTTAAGTCTGCTGAAGCTGTGCCCATAGTTGCCCCTTCCCCCTCATGTTCTGTCCCAGGGTGATTGGAGTTTTATCTGTAAACTCCTGACTGGGGCTGCTGTCTTTGTTTCAGAGATGCCCTCCCCAGAGAGGAGGAATCTAGAGAGGTAGTCTGGCTACAGTGGTTTTATGGCCCTGTGGTGGGCTCCACCCAGTTCGAACTTCCTATTGGCTTTGTTTACATTGTGAGGGGAAAACTGCCCACTCAAGCCTCAGTAATGGCAGATCCCCTCCTTCCACCAAGCTCAAGTGTTCCGGATCAACTTCAGAGTGCTGTGCTGCCAGCCTGGGAATCCTCATGTTTTTGCTCTTATCGAACACCTTCCTTCATAATTTCTTAGGAATATGTGGAAGAATTTCTTGGACATGTACATTTGAAGTGCTGAGTTATAGACTATATTGTTATTATATATTGCTAAATTATTCCTTAAAGTGTACCAAGTTACCATCCTATGAGCAGTGTATGAGAATTCTTATCTTCCCATACAAATTCTTATATTGTCAGACTTTTTAATTTTAGCTATCCTGATGGAGATGAAATGGTAACTAATTATTTTTCAATTTCCCTGAACACTAGTAAGATCGAACTTTTCATCATTCATTTGCCATTCAGATTTCTTCTATGAATTTCTTTTTAAAAAAGAAAAGTTGACATTAACAAATGAAGTCCCCTTATTCATTCAATGTGAGTGTCTGCTCTGTGGTAGGCACTGTCTGGACACTCTGGGGATATAGCAGGAAACAAACCAAAGTCTCACAAGTAAAACAGATTTTAAAAAAACTAGCAGGATGTTAAAGAGTGATGCTCTTGGTCTTTTAACTAGTTAAAACTAGAACCCTAAAGGCCAAGAACAAAGCAGTAAGTGCCAAGCACCTTTCTATCCTGCAGCCAGATGCTAGGCCTTCCTGGGCAGGACTTGCTAAGAGATTGAAGCCATTGCCAGCATGAGCAGCCATCCACATGCTTCCAATGAAAGGAACTGCTAAAGGCTGAGAAGCATTTCTACCTGGAAAGTCATTCATATTCTAGGCATCCCACTGGTATGGTTATGAAGCTGGATGCTGTGGGAACAGATACCATTGCACAACCACAATGTATAGCATGGGAAAAGAGAAGAGAGTGGAGTATATAGCTTTCTGGAACCAGTAATGAAGGAATGGACAGAGGTGAATGAGCCTGCAAAAGAAGAGAGATGACAGGTCAAAGAAGTGAGCAGTGAACCAGCGGACGAAGGTGTCACAGAAACCAAGAGAGGACAAGAGTTCCAGAATAGTGGTAAAAGTGACAAGTTTTAGAATCATTCTGACCCAAGCATGAATCCTGACTCAGCCTTTAGCTGTGTAACTTCGCTTCTCCAAATTTCAATTTATTTATCTTAAAATGTGGTTGATAATGCATGTGTCATGTTGTTTTAGATGATAATGAAAGTTAAGATAAAGTTGCTTTGCACTGTCTAAAATAAATTCTTTTAAATAATGAATTACTTTATAAATTAGAAGGAAATGGTCAAATATATTAAATGTACTAGAACAGGAGTTGGCAAACTTTTTCTGTCAGAATTTTAAGCTGTATATTTCATAAATCATTCACTGTGCTCTATTCTATTACATATACATTTTCCATGTTAAACTGCAATTAAACTCTCTCCCTATTCTTCTGGATTAACTTTCCGAAGTTGGAGAGTAGTCTTTCCCCGCTTAGGGTATGCATTAATTGAGGCTTTCTTTTCACTGTGACTTTATAATGTCTAGTATGCAATATTTCTACTCCCCACATCTTTGCTCTGCACATTCACCTTGCCCTTCCCCCTACCACCTAAGAAAAAAAGATGATCATGCTAACAGGTGAAGTATATAAGGTGTCTCCATATTTTGTGTAGCTTCAGAGTTAGATTGAAATCACCAGGCACAGACTTAGTCTTGTCATTTTGTTTACGCATAGGGGAAAACAATTCCGTTTATTAAATGTTTTGTGAACTGCACCCAAGTTTTGCCACGCTGAAAACTTGGACCTTTTCTGTGTAGTGATTTTTTAATTTTAGTTTTCATAACCTGGAACTGAGACTGTTGTTTTTGCATGATATACGTAGTGTCTCATAACTGGAGTTTGCTTTGTTTTATAGTATCTGTACTCCTTGGATTTTTCAAGGGTTATTTTGTAAACAGATGATGTACTTCTCATTGAAAACACAATTTTAAAAAGCCAATCTCAAAAAAAAATAATTTTAGGCTCTGAGGACCATACAATCTCCATCTCAAATATTTAACTCTGCCATTGTAGTGTGAAAGCAGCCATAGGCAATATGGGTATGGCTGCATTCCAATAAAACTTTATTTACAAAAACAAGTGGCTGATAGATTGGGCCCCAGGGTATAGTTTGCCAACCCCTGAACTAGAAAAATATGTTTAACAGTAGCCTTTCACTTCTAATGTGTTTGGTCAAGTAAAATAGGACTGAACTGTGTTTGCCAGATTTGAGACTTAGGAGGTCATTTATTGAGAAGCCTTTCAGGATCAGTTGCTGGGTAATTATGAGTACAGAAACCTGATCTAGGCCTGGACAAATAAAAGAGAGGTAAAGATGTGGACACCAGAAGGGCAGACACTTATTTCAAGGAACTTGACTTTAGATAGAAGGAGGATGTATAATTAAGAAGGAGTATCAGTTTCAGAGAACATATATTTTATGTTTTATTTTTTGTGTTTGTTTTCACCTGAGAGATACTTGAGCATATTTATGGGCCACAGGGAAGAAGCCAATACAGAGGGCAAGAGTAAAAATGCAGGAAAGGGGCCTTTTAAAAAAATATCAAAAACAAAGCAAAGGAAATAACCTATGAAACAAGGTGGTGTCACCTGACCCTTTCAGCAGCAGTACACCTCAGGTATTGGGATAACATGTCGAAGAAAGAATAGTATCACTTGCAGAATCTAGGGAAACTGTATTAAGCTCAAGATAGTATCTGGTAACATGGAAACTGACAATATAAGGTAGCGTTGCTGCCCCCTAGTAAAGGAGTAAGTATTAGCTTGGAAAAGGGTAAGCTCTTCTCTACATTTTGTTATCTTCCTCATCAGTGTCCCTGTTACCATTAAATCTATAAATATAATAACCAATAGATTTTTATTGGAGGACATTCAGTCCTAGTATTATTCACTGTCTTTTCTAGACTCCAGCTTAGATAGGCAGCTGCTGTGAGGTACCTCAGAAGAAGCTTCTGTCTTGACTCGGGATTGTTAATGACCCATATGTTCTGGAACAGAGCTACTCAAACGGTGGTCTGTGGACCAGCAGCATCAGCATCCCATCTAGCCTGTGAGAGTGTGGGAAATGCATATTCTCAGGACATATCCCAGACATGGTGAATCAGGATGTCTGGGAGCAGTGCTCAGGAATCTGCATTTTAACAGGCTCTGTTGGATGACTCTTACACTCCCTAACGTTTGAGAAGCTTTGTTCTAGAAGAGTTTCTAATGTCCACCTGAGCGATCATGATGAAACTGTGGTTTTAATGAGTGGCAATTATGGTTACAGATAAACAAAAGTTTCACTGGGTATAGTGAGTATAATGATGGACTGTTGACCTTGCTGAGAATAGAGTGGCTGTGGTAGAAGAGGAGGATGGTTGGGTGGCCATAGGGCATGATAAAAGAGAATTGGGAATGAATTGAAGGAAGAACATGTTTTAGTTGCTTGTTATTATAAGGGGTTACTATTTGGTTTTGGGCTAAGTCTAATTTTGGTTCTCTTAAAAATAAGCCAAAAGGAGGCAATTTGAGGACAGTTAGAGAGTTAGATAAGTTCTTCATCTAGAACAATATTAAACAGCTTCTAGATATTACCTGTACTGGTATGAGATTTGTTTTCTGATGTCTGAGCAGATCTGGATCTTCTTCCTCATCCCCCAAATGCACACACACCCAAACCCCTTCTTTTATGTCTGGAGAATCGTAGATTTGCTTGAATAGAGACGGGGGAATGGTCTGACCTCTTTATTACCTCCACTGAGTAGCAATGATTGACAGTTTTTAGATCTAGTCATAAATAATTATTTCCTTTGGGGTAGCTCAGTGAGCAGATGCTTGTTTTAGAGGCCATTGGTGGGAGTGTTAAACAACAAGCTGGCCCAATTTTGCAAAGAAAAATTTCTTATAGGAACTTTATAAACATTACATTCTGTTCTTGCAAAGTGCAAAAGAGATCCTTTTGGAAAATGATAATCAGATCTTAGTGTGGCTTAGGAACAAAAGACAGTAATCGCACAAGAGAGGGAAAATGTAATAGATTGTTACAGAGACAAACAGTCCTCCTTGGGCTTCTTGTGCTCCCAGACATCTTGTTACATGAGCCAAGCATGTAAGGCCCTGATCACTCTTTATGTGGGCCATTTTTCAGGGTTGTGGTGAGCAACCTTGAAGAATGAGTTACTGTTTCCCTTCAGGACCAAGACCAGGTTTAGCAGGTTTGTTTACTGCTTGCTGTAGAAGTGGTAGATTATCTCAGCTCAGCATTCTTTTCTGTAACACAATCTACTGTGAACGCAAGTCTCCTTGAGTCCTCTGCTTTGCCCCTGTGGCAATGTGCGACAAAGCAGAACCAATGTAAATGTCCTCGTGATCATGCTGCTTTGCTGTGTCGTAAGTAACATAAGTCTTCTGTCTTCTGTCTCTAATCCAGTAATCTCATGTCTTCTGCCAGCATCCATGAGCCAGTAAGAGATTAATTTATTAGCTTGTATGTAGAGTAAAATCAAATCACAAATCCAACCATCATATGGTGAACATTAGAGAGCTTTGAGTCTCTTAAAAGGAATTTGTTGAAGAATTTCCTGCAGTAGGGTGTTAGGAAGGGAGCAAAGGCTAGAGGTGGTAGTAATATTTAGGATCAGGAGATTGCACAGTAAATAAAAGTATTTGAGGTGGTGTTTCATGTCATAGGTAGCTATACACATACACATATACCTGTTATGGGGACAGTAGCCCAAATTAGTTTGGATAAGAAAGGACAGTGTTTCTTTTCTAATAACTCTGTTAACCTAGTGTTTGGGTGAGTATCAGTTCTGAGGAGTGCTAAATAGTGGCATAGCATAACCCAATAATCTGTGCAAATGGCCCAAGCAGTCAGATGGCATACTTTATTGCCAAGGTGGATGAGTCTTGTTTCATTTGTGGGAATAATGACATTTGCTACTTATTAAACTTTTTTTTCCCTTCTCGATGTACCTTTAGGCAAAACTCTCTAACAGTTGCTTTTCCGTATCACTGGAGGATGCAAAAATCTGGTGTAAAGAATATTCAAGTGAAAGAAGAATGAGTTAGTAGGACAGGGGTGTGGAAGGCAGCTGGTAAGAGAGATGGTCCAAATTAAGGATTGTGCAGGTGTCATATATGTTATTGTCCTCATCCAGCTGTTTTCCCACCCCTGCATTTGTTGGCTGACTCCCCTAACAGTGAAGGTAAAAACACATTCCACAGCCATGTGAATTCCAACTTTTGAGAAAGGTGAGCTACAGAACAATTCTATTCTCAACTGAGGTCATCAGATTCTAGAATCTCTGTTATCACACTCTATGTTGTTGCCATGTTAATTCCATATGCAGTTTGAGCATTCAGTCTTCTGACCTGTTCCACCTACACAGGGCATTTTATGGCTTAAGGATGATGGCCTAGAAGGGAAGAGAGAGACTTACTTTGGATTAAATTCAAAATGGGAAAATGCTTAAGGTAAGCCTTAGAAAAAAAACTTTAACATGTGCTAAAAACACATGAAAATATTCATAAACCAAGCTTTAGTGCTTCCTTTAGTTTTCCATGATAACTGGATATACTGGACTATCTGGATATTCACTTAAAACATTCTCCCCAGAGAGATTCTGCTTCATCCATGGTTAATATTTTAAAATACAATGAGTCAACAGAGTATGTGTTTATTCTCCTTAATTCCTTTAAATACAGTAGTTTAGTAATCTCAAGCAGATATTGTGGTTTATTACCTTTAAAACCAGTTGTATCTTTTCCTTTGGGAATCTTGCATATGTTTCCCCTGATCTATCTTTCTACCTGCTTCCCTGATTTTTTCAACTTCTCTTCCTAAGGTTTAATAGTGTGAGTAGGAACTGCATAGGTAGAGATAACCTTTTAGACTTACACGTTCTTTTGGGTACCTCTTTGTGACCATTAACTTTAGCTCCCCTATTCTTCTTATTCCCTGCTGTTTCCGTATTGATATGGAAACAATACCAGTTGGTGGCCACCAAAAGGTGGATATTAGTCTTCAGGAGACTTGGCAGGTCTCCACTCTGCTCCCTATTTTTTTTCCTCATTTGACCCTTTTCTCACTCTAGCTGCTGCAAAGAGGACCAGAGCTTCCAACGATGTTGTCCAGAAGATCAAGTTACTACAGACACCCAGCATCATGGAGCTTCTTCTGTTTCACAACCAAATGTATCTCTTGGTCATAAAACATCTTATTCCCCTGTGACAGATAAAGTCAATTCAGCCAAAGCAAGTAGAAGGTTATCATCTCTATCAAGCCCATCTTTCTCTGAAGGCAGATGTTCTTTATTTGCTAGATTTCAAAAAGGAAATGCTTCCCCTTACTGGCAGCGAAGTAGAGCTAACTTTGATTCTGAAGAAGACACAAGCTTCACTGATTTAAAATCTTCCTCAGACCATTTTAGTAGCTTTATGTCCCGCAGAAGCCGTTTCTCATCCCGTAAACTAAGTATAGTTTCCTGTTACAAGAGTGCGATTTTTTTTGATCCTCAAGCAAGTGGCCAGAGTGTGTTTAATCTAAATGAAATCGAAATCTTTTTTAAAAACCCAAGTAATAATGATGCTCAAAAACATATAACCATCTCTGCTCCTGAATATAGCACTAAAAATTTTAAGAATTTTGAAATAAACACCACTTTTCCAGCCTTTCTGAACAGTATTGATAGAGCCTCCTATCAACAAAGTGCATCATCCTTCTTTTCTCTTGCAAGTGGTATTTCCCGTCCCGATCAACAAAATGGAATTGCCACTGATGTTCAACAAAGGGACCAATTAAGTAAATTTTTAAAAGATTTCCTTCTTCCTGGTTCTGAAAGTTACAGCACAGATCATTCTCCAGTCATGATTCAACAGCATCCCTCTCAAAGTGGAACTTTGCCATTCCTCCATAAAGCTGGAATTTCTTCATCTTATAAAAATTCTGATTGTTTTATCTCATCTGAAAGTGAAGTAACTTCAGGCTCCTTTGAAGATGAAGACAGATCTTCACCTTTTGAAATTCCTAAAATAAGGTCTCCTCAGACTTTACCCTCTCTTAGAAGGGAACCTCAAATACTTTTCCCACCAGTCATCTTCATAGTCTGTAGAATTCTCTGCTCATAAACTCCCCTTTCCTCACCAAGCTTCACTGCATCCTCTGAAAATTATTCCTACATTGTGGTATAAATTTAATTCCTGTACTTTTGAAAGTTAGTTCACTGATGTTATTGGAATATGGAAGTCAAAGATACTTTTGTTTCAAGCTTTTTTCAGATTTACTGCTTAAATATGGGCTAATCTCAGATTTTTGAGTGACTATTGTAATACTTTTGTTATCTGAAAATAACATCAACGCTTGATGTATGGATGTTCTAAAAGTAATACATTTTTGAGAGTTTAGTATCTTCTTTTATAATACTCGAATCAGTAGAAATAGTATGCTTTTTTAAAAAAAATATTGTGTTTTAGGTTTTGGGGTACATATGAACATACAGGACTGTTGCATAGGTACATACATGGCAATGTTGTTTGCTGCCTTCCTCCCCATGACCTATATCTGGCATTTCTCCCCATGTTATCCCTCCCTAACTCCTCACCCACCACCGCTGTCCCTCCTCTAGTTCCCCTCCTGCAGACCAATCGATTTCCTATTTTATTTTTAAATTAA
>CAUYLG010047183.1:0-19315 GCA_963573385.1 Cacajao melanocephalus | reverse complement strand
TTACAGGTGCACACCACCACGCCCAGCTAATTTTTGTATTTTTAGTAGAGACGGGGTTTCTCCACATTGGCCAGGGTGATGTCGAACTCCTGACCTCAGGTGATCCACCTGCCTCGGCCTCCCAAAGTGCTGAGATTACAGGCATGAGCCACCGCGCCCAGGCTTTTAGCTATTCTTTAAGGGTAGGTTTGTTAACAACAAATTCACTTAATTTTCCTTTATCTGAAGGTATTTCTTTGTTAAAACATTTTTAGATTTATAGAAACGTTGCAAAGATAGTACAGAGAGTTTCCATATGCCCTGCATCCGGTTTCCCCTATTATTAACCACTTATATTAATATAGTACATTTGTTACAATTAATGAAGCAATATTAATACATTATTATTAAAGTCCATACTTTATTCAGAGTTCCTTAGTTTTTACCTAATGCACTTAAAAAAATTACGTTTAGCAGCAACGTCTGTTGCCTAAACTGGAGTACAATGGTGTGATCATAGCTCACTGCAGCCTTGAACTCCTGGGCTCAAGTGATCCTCTTTCCCTAGTCTCCTGAGTAGCTGGGACTTCAGGTACATGCCACCATGCCTAGATAACTTTTTACAAATTTCTGGAAGAGATGTGGTCTCACTATGCTACCCAGGCTGTTCTAGAACTCCTGATCTCAAGTGATCCTCCCACCTTGGCCTCCCAAAGTGCTGGGATTACAGGCGTGAACCACCACACCTGGCCACCTGATGTCCTTTATCTGTTCCAGAATATCATCTGGGACACTGCATTACATTTAGGCTCCCCTTGGCTATGACAGTTTCTCAGATGTTTATTGTTTTTGATGACCTTGATAGTTTGAGAAGTACTCATCAGTTGTTTTATAAAATATTAGAATTTGTCTGATGTCCGTTGATATGGTTTGGCTCTGTGTCCCCATCTAAATCTCACCTTCAATTGTAATTTCCATAATCCCCATATGTCAATGGTTGGACCAGATGGAGGTAATTGGATCATGTGGGTGGTTCCCCCATCCTGTTCTTGTGATAGTGAGTGAGTCTCACGAGAGCTGATGGTTTTATAAGCATCTGGCATTTCCCCTCCTTGCACTCACTCCATCCTGCCATCCTGTGAAGAAGGTGCTTGCTTCTCTTTTGTCTTCCACCATGACTGTAAGTTTTCTGAGGCCTTCCAAGCCATGTGGCACTGTGAGTCAATTAAACCTCTCTCCTGGCCAGTCGAGGTGGCTCACGTCTGTAATCCCAACCCTTTGGGAGGCTGAGGCGGGCAGATCACCTGAGGTCAGGAGTTCGAGATCAGCCTGGCCAACATGGTAAAACCCTGTCTCTACCAAAAATACAGAAATTAGTTGGTGGTGGCGAATGCCTGTAATCCCAACTACTCGGGAGGCTGAGGCAAGAGAATCGCTTGAACCCGGGAGGCGGAGGTTGCAGTGAGCTGAGATAGCACCACTGCACTCCAGCCTGGATGACAAGAGTGAAACTCTGTCACACACACACACACACACACACCCCTCTTTCCTTTATAAATTAGCCAGTCTCAGGTATTTCTTTATAGTAGCATGAGAACAAACTGATATACTTGTCTCACAATTAAACTGAGGTTTTGAATTTTAGGGAGGAAGACCACAGAAGTAAAGTGCCATTTTCATCACATTATATCATGGATACATACTATCACTGTTGATGTTGATCTTGATCACCTGCCTGAAGTAGTGTTTGTCAGGTTTCTTCATAGTAAAGTTATTCTTTTTCTTCTTTTCCATACTATACTCTTAGAAGTCACTATGTGCATTCAAACTTAAGGAATAGAGTTATGCTCCACCTCCTTGAGGGCAGAGTATCTACATAAACTACTTAGAATTGTGCATGGGAAATTTGTCTCTATCTATATCTATCTATCTATCTATCTATCTATCTATCTATCTATCTATCTATCATCTGCCTGCTATAGTTGGAATGCGTCCCCAAAAGTTCTTATATTGCAAACTTAAAGAAGTGAGGTCAGCCAGGCACAGTGGCTCACGCCTGTAATCCCAGCACTTTGGGAGGCCGAGGCGAGTGGATCACTTGAGGTCAGCAGTTCAAGACCAGCCTGGTCAACATGGTGAAACCCAATCTCCACCAAAAAAATAAAAAAAAAAAAATTAGCTGGGTGTGGTGACGTGTGCCTGTAATCCCAGCTACTTGGGAGGCTGAGGCAAGAGAATCACTTGAACCCAGGAGGTGGAGGTTGCAGTGAGCCAAGATTGCACCATTGCGCTCCAGCCTGGGCGACAGAGCAAAACTCCATCTTAAAAAAAAAAAAAAAAAAAAAAGAAGTGAAGTCATTAAGAGGTAATTAGACCATGAAGGCTTTGCCCTCATGAAAAGCTTAATGCTGTTATCTAAGGAGTGGGCTCCTGAGAAGTTCAGACCCCTTCCTTTCTGTCTCACATGCTCACTTGCTCTACCATCATAAGATGACCCTTACCACATGTTGGTGCCATGCTCTTGAAATTCCCAGGCTCTAGGACTATGAGCCAAATAAACTGTTCTTATTAAACTACCCAGTCTGTGGTATTCCTTTATAGTAGCAGAAAATGGACTAAGGCACTATCTATCCATTCAGCCTTCCAGCAATCCATCTAATTAAGCCATTTGTTTACAACAGTATGAACTCATGGATTATGTTTGGGGTTTTGTTTTTTTTTTTTTTTTTTTGAGACAGGGTTTTGTTCTATTGCCAAGGCTGGAGTGCAGTGGTGTGATCACAGCTCACTGCCACTTCTGCCTCCTGGGCTCAAGTGATCCTCCCACCTCCGCTTCCCAAGTAGCTGGGACTACAGATGCACATCCCTGCACCCAGCTAAATTTTATATTTTTTGTAGAGATAGTGTTTCCCCATTTTTCCCAAGCTGGTCTTGAACTCCTGAGCTCAAGTAATCCACCTGCTTTGGCCCCCCAAAGTGCTGGGATTACAGGTATAAGCCACCACGCCCAGGCAGATATGTATTTTATACTTTGGGTTATAATACAATACTACATTTTATTGTTCATATTGTTCTAACTAAGGACATTAGGAACTCTTTTAGTTGCCTGTGTCCCTTTTACATCCTATCATTGTCTTTTTATTTTCTTCTGCGCACTTCCTTACTTTCTGGCACTATGAGATGTTCCAGCCTTATCTTGTATACTTCCTGCCCTAATGTGACAATTCTTTCTTTCTGCTCTAAAAAAAAATGTGCCATTTTATTCTGGCCCACATGGTTTCAGATGTGAAATCTGCTCTCATTGCAATTGGTGTTCAGCTGTAAGTGATGCTTTTTTTTTTTTTTGGTAATTTTAGTAGAGACGGGGTTTCACCATGTTGGCCAGGCTGGCCCTGACCTCAGGTGATCCACCCACCTCCGCCTCCTAAAGTGCTGGGATTACAAGTGTGAGCCACCACATCTGGCCTGTTTTCTTATGTTTAATTATGATGTGTCTTGGAATGGATTTCCTTGCAACTCATCTTGCATACTATCTCATATGTGGAAATACCACAAGTTAAAAATATATTCTAAGGCCAAGTGCAGCGGCTCACACTTGTAATCCCAGCGCCTTGGGAGGCGGAGGTGGGTGAATTGCCTGAGGTCAGGAGTTTGAGGCTAGCCTGGCTAACATGGCGAAAACTCGTCTCTACTAAAAAAAAAAAAAAATTATCCAGGTGTGGTGGCAGGCACCTGTAATCCCAGCTACTTGGGAGGCTTAGGCAGGAGAATCACTTGAATCCAGGAGGCAGAGGTTGCAGTGAGCAGAGATTGTGCCATTGCACTCCAGCCTGGGCGACAGAGCGAGACTCTTTCTCAAAAACAAAACAAAACAAATATATATATAGATATACACACACACACACACACATATATATATATATATTCTATAGAAATATAATCAATATAAAGACATTCATGTACAGGATATTTAATGTGGCATTATTGTTGATGGCAAAAAAATGGAAACAAACTATAGGGTCAAAGAGAATATGTTATTAATTTGGGGAATTCCTCAGTGATAAAGGTTGAGTTAATCATATTCCTCAGTTTATAGCATATTATCATTGTTGATCCATGTTAGGTTCCTCCCTTATATATTCTCTTTTATAAAACTTATTAGGAGTAACTATGTATATATTATCTTTCATTCTCATTCCCCATCCCCATGCCCTCTCCACCTCGTAGACAACCATTCTTTAATGTATATCCTTTTGTTTGAATGTATTCTTTTTTATTTTTATTTTTTGAGACAGGGTCTCACTCTGTCACCCAAGCTGGAGTGCAGTGGAGTTTTCATGGCTCACTGCAGCCTCGACCTTCCAGGCTCAGGTGATTCTCCCACCTCAGCCTCCTGAGTAGCTGGAACTGCAGGCACGTGCCACCACATCTGGCTAATTTTTGAGTTTTTAAAAATGGAGATGGAGTTTTGTCATGTTGCCCAGGCTGCTTTTGAACACCTGGGTTCAAGTGAGCTGCCTGCCTTTGTCTCCTAAAGTGCTGGGATTACAGGCGTGAGCCACTGCATCCAGCCTGAGTGTATTCCTAAAAGTGAATTTGTTATTTTATGTGTGTATTAAAAATTTTTTTTGTTTGTTTGACATGAAGTCTCACTCTGTCACCCAGGCTGGAGTGCAGTGGCATGATCTCAGTTCACTGCAGCCTCTGCCTCCCAAGTTCATGTGATTCTCCTGCCTCAGCCTCCCAAGTAGCTCAGATTACAGGTGTGTGCCACCATGCCTGGCAAATTTTTGTATTTTTTTTTTCAGTAGAGACGAGGTTTCACCATGTTGGCCATGGTGGTCTCGAACTCCTGACCTCAAGTGGTCCACCCGCCTCAGCCTCCCAATGTGCTGGGATTACAGGCATGAGCCACTGACACCTCACCTATGTGTGTATTTTAATTTACATAAATTGTATTCTGTTAGACATGTCAATGTTTCCTTTTTCACTTAGCAGTCTGTTGTAAAAGCCGTTCCTGTTGCTAGGTATATATCTAATGCATTCCTTCTAACTGCTGCATAGTACTCTAAGATATATATCTGCCACATTTTCCCTATCCATTTATCCAGTGATGAGCAATCAGACTACCTCTAACTTCCTATTATCACAAACAACGATCTGATGAGCATCCTCGTACAAGCACCTTAATGGACTCGTGTGGGGATTTCCTTGGCATAAGAGGAATACATATGGGTTTTATATTTTAATAGGTATTTTTAGATTACTTTCCTAAAAGGATGCAGCAAGTTATACTTCTCTCAGCAGTGTACAAGAGTGCCTATTTCCCTGAATCTTCATCAACACCAGATGTCGTTATTCTCATTAATTTTGCCTAGTCTTTGTCAGAAATATTCCATGCATTGCTTTAATTTGGATTTCCTTGACTATAGGGTGAAGTTGAGTAACTTTTCATATGTTTTTGGCAACTTGAATTTCTTCCATAAATTTCCTTGTTTAAAATTGAATTTTGAGTGTATTCAGTTCAAGACACCTACGAACATCTAGATGGACCCATCTAGTAGGCAATTCAAAATATGAGCCTGCAGGAGTTCAAGACCAGCCTGAGCAACAGGGCAAAAACCTGTCTCTACAAAAAAACGAGAATTAGCCTGGCGTGATGGTGTGCACAAGTAGTCCCAGCTACTCAGCAGACTAAGGTGGGAGGATCACTTGAACCCAGAAAGTGGAGGTTGTTGTAAGTCAAGATCATGCCACTGCAATCCAGCCTGGGTGACAGAGTGAAACTCTATCTCAAAAACAAAAACAAACAAACAAATAAAACAAAAATCAAAAAAACAAAATATGAGCCTGTAGTTCCAAACAGAGTAAAAGTCTGAAGACGGCAATTTGGGAGTTGACAGTTTATTGATGACAGCCAAAATCATCTAGATGGGATCTGGATGATAACATTATCCTTGAAAAAAACTGTAAAGTGAGAAAAGAGCTGAACAGAAGCCCTGCAAGTTCAATATTTCAGCAGCAGATAGATGAGGAGCCAGGAAGAATGTCAGAAGGAAAAGTCATAGAGGAGAAAGAGAAGCAGGAAAGAGTGATATCAGAGAAGCCAAGAGAGGAGAGATTTTCAAAGCGGATGTGATTAGCTATATCCAAGGCTACAGAGAGGTCTTGTGAGATTAGGACTGACAAGTCATTGTTAGATTTGTCAATTAGGGCATTATTTGTGGTGAGATTAGTGAGAGTAGTTCCAATAATATGGTAGGGACAGAAACCAGGGATCAAGAACAGACTCAGAAGTGAGGAAGTAGATACAGTGAGAAATAGATGATCCGTTTTTGTTGCTAATTTTCTTTGTTGTTGTTGTTGTTGTTGTTGTTGTTGAGAGGGAGTCTTGCTCTGTCACCCAGGCTGGAGTGCAGTGGCAGGATCTCGGCTCACTGCAACCTCCACCTCCCAGGTTCAAGTGATTCTCCTGCCTCAGCCTCCCAAGTACCTGGGACTACAGGTGTGCACCACCATGCCTGGCTAATTTTTGCATTTTTGGTAGAGACGGGGTTTCACCATGTTGCCCAGGCTGGTCTCGAACTCCTGGCCTCAAGTGATCCTCCTGCCTCTGCCTCCCAAAGTGCTGGGATTACAGGCATGAACCACTGTGCCTGGCCTGTTTTTAAATTTTATTTTATTTTTTATTTTTTATCAGGGTCTCTGTTGCCCAAGCTAGAGTAGCCTTGACCTCCTGGGCTCATGCGATCCTCCCACCTCAACCTCCTTAGTCACTGGGACCACAGGTGTGAGCCCTCATGCCTGGGTAATTTTTTTGTTTTTTATGTTTTGGTAGAGACATGGTCTCACTGTGTTGCCCAAACTGGTCTTGAATTCCTGGGTTCAAGTGATTCTCCTGTCTTGGCTTCCCAAAGTGCTGGGATTACAGGCATGAGCCACTACATCCAACTAAGATGATCCTTTAAAGAAGTTTGAATATAAAGGAAAGGAGAGAGGGTAACAGTTAGAGGGATTATAAGGTTTTGGAAAGGCTTCATTTGTTTTAAGAAACAAGAGACTTGACCATTTGTACAGGCTGACAGAAGGAGCGGTTAGAGACATAAGAGGAAAGGTTTTTTTATTTTTTAATTTTAATTTTAATTAATTTATTATCATTGAGAAAGGGTCTGGTTCTGTTGCCAGGCTGCAGTGCAGTGGTGCCGTCACAGCTCATTGCAGCCTCCTCAGCTCAAGCAATCTGCCTGTCTCAGCTCACCATGTAGTTGGGACCACAGGTGTATGGACCATGCTTGGCTAATGTTTTAATTTTTTGTAAAAATGGGGTCTCACTTTGTTGCCCAGGCTGGTCTTGAACTCCTGGGCTCAAGCAATCCCACACTGGACCCCAAAAGTGGTGAGATTACAAGCAAGAGCCACCACATCTGGCCAGAAGATTTTTTTTTTTTTTTTTTGCGATGGAGTTTTGCTCTTATTGCCTAGTCTGGAGTGCAATGGCGTGATCTTGGCTCACTGCAACCTCTGCCTCCCAGGTTCAAGCAATTCTCCTGCCTTAGCCTCCAGGGTAGCTGGGATTACAGGCATGTGCCACTATGCCCAGCTAATTTTTGTATTCTTAATAGAGATGGGGTTTCACCATGTTAGTCAGGCTGGTCTCGAACTCCTGATCTCAGATGATCCACCCACCTCGGCCTTCCAAAGTGCTGGGATTACAGGCGTGAGCCACTGTGCCCGACCAGGAGAGTTTTTATGATGTCCAAAATAGAACTCCTGATTTTCCTTCCAAACTTACTTCTCCCTAAGACTTTCCAGTCTCAATAAAAGGCACTCTATCACTTAGTTGCTCAATCCTAAAACCTGAATACCACCCTTGAGTCCTCTCTTTCCCCTCTTTCTCTCATTCCATTTCATGAGCAAGTGGGAATGTTGGAAGAGCACCTAAATATTCTAGTGATCTAAGAAGCTTCCCTTGCTTCTTGAACTTTCCCAGTGCAGAATTTTAGGAGCCATGTAGGTCAAGGTCAGAGAAAGGATGCGCTTGCTTTTTATTTCTTGACCATGTTCATAAGTAATAGCTAATTTTGAGAACAGAACAGGTGTCAATAGTAGACAGCTAACTGAACTTCTTATGATTACTAAAGACAATATATTGGCTTCAGTGCTATGTTTGGAATGGATGAGAAGCATCATCAAAATAGTACAAACTGGTAATGGGAATACATGTAGCTGTTCATAATCATTCTGGTCTTCCTTTCAGTCCTCTGGTGAGAAAGAAAGAGGACTAGGCCTCTGTCTAATAATGAAGGGGGAGGGTATAGGTGAGGTGTGTGTGTGAAAGAAATTAGCCTTTGAAAATGTGCCTTGGCTAGGCAGGGTGGCTCACGCCTGTAATCCTAGCACTTTGGAAGGTCGCGGTGGGTGGATCACCTGAGGTCAGGAGTTCAAGACCAGCCTGGCCATCAGGGTGAAACCCCATCTTGGAAAAAAAAAAAAAGAAAATATGCCTTAAAACTCATTAGACTTAAAACCTTAATAGCAAACAATGTGTCTGTACTCTCAATACCTGGCATATGGTGTAGCTACTCAATCAGTGTTTGAATCTAAACTGTTACATTACCTCATCTAATCCTTGTAACAATTCTATGATTGTAAATATTTTATCCATATTTTACAGGGTAATAAACTAAGACTTAGAGAGTTTAGTAGCTTGCTCACGTTCACTACCTCGCTTTTCCAGACTTATGGGAATGTGCATGCATAAAATAGCATTGCTCTAGAGGAGAGTCAGTGGTTTGGGTTAAGGGGTGAGACTGTGGGGGAAAAGGATAACTCTTCCTCTGCACAAATTGGCTTCCTTCCTTCCTTCCTACCTTCCTTCCATTCTTCCCTCCCTCCCTCTCTCCCTCCCTCCCTCCCTTCCTTCCTTGCTTTCTTCCTCCCTCTCTCTCTTTCTTTTTTTTGATGGAGCCTCACTCTGTTGCACAGGGTGGCGTGCAATAGCGCAATCTTGACTCACTGCAACCTCCGCTTCCTGGGTTCAAGCGATTCTCCTGCCTCAGCCTCCCAAGTAGCTGAGTCTACAGGCATGCACCACCACACCTGGCTAATTTTTGTATTTTTAGTGGAGATGAGGTTTCACCATGTTGGCCAGGCTGATCTTGAACTCCTGACCTCAAGTGATCTGCCCGCCTCAGTCTCCCAAAGTGCTGGGATTACAGGGGTGAGCCACCACGCCTGGCCCCAGTCTGCTTTAGAACAGAGTTTCTCAGCTTTGGAACTTGACATTTGCAGCTGGCTAATTCCTTGTCGTGTGTGTGTGTGTGTGTGTGTGCGTGTGTGTTGGGGGGAGGGGGTGCTGTCCTGTGCTTTGTGCTATGTAGCAGTATCTGGCCTCTACCCACTAGATGTCAGTAGCATGCTCCTCTCTGCCGAATGTTTTGACAACTAAAAATGTCCTCAGACATTGCTGGAAGCTGAAATCACTCCTGAATGAAAACCAGTGCTTTAGAGGCTCACAGGAAAAAGCCAGTACTGCCCAGGAACTTCTTCATTTCAAAGAGAGTGACTCTCCGCAGTCTTTTCTCGCTACAAAGTCAATGGTAGACAGCCTGATGTGAACACAAATTGACCTTGACAAGTTCTAAGTCATTGCCCTTTTCCTATGCCCTTTATACTCTTCCTACTCTTCCCTCTCTATGGGAGATTTCTGTTTTCCCTTCCCTTACACACTCCACCCCTTCCCCACCCTTTCAACCATATTGGCCAATGTTGTGCTTGGTGTGATAACAGCACACTATGGGCAGTAGAATGGTAGTCACTTAGAGTATGTTTGAATTTTCTGGTGAAACCAGGCCCTTTCTGCTACCAAACTTTACTCCATGCCCTGAGGCAGGTTGGCTCTCCACTCCCATCTCTGCTTCTCGCCACGGTCTCCTTTTTCATAGGGAAATGCCATAGTTTTCAAAAAGTGGTAAAGTCAGGTCTATCTGAATCCAATGCCTTTGTCTTACCTCTATCCCAGTCGTTCTCAAACTTCAGTATGGATCAGAATTTCTCAGAGCTCAGGTTACCAGATTGAGAAAAGCAAACAAAAAACCAAATAAAAACTAGCATGCCCAGTTAAATTTTAATTTGAATTTGTGTGTCTCAAATATTGCAAATATTTTTTACTAAAAATTTATTCACTGTCCATCTAAAATTCACTCAATGAGTGTCCTGTGTTTTATCTAGCAACTCTGTTTAGAGAATTTATTAAAACGCAGATTGCTGGGCCCCACCCCTTGAATTCTGATGCAGTAGGTTTTGATGGGGCCTGAGAATTTGCATATGCTGGTTCAGGGACTACGCTTTTGAGAACCACTGGCATATATGTTAAATAGTGAAAGACAAGAGGCTGCATCTGTGAAGTCTTCCCCTCAAAGTAGCAAAGCAGAAGGGGGAAAATGACTAAAAAGAAGAGAACTGCCTGATCAGAAATCCATGTGTGAAGATATATGGATTTTTATTGATAACAAAGCCTGCTAGCTATTAAAAACTAAGTATTTTGAGCAGTAACGCAAAAACAATCTAAAATTCAGTTTGGGAAACTTATTCTTACCATTTACCAAAACCTAGTGTTAGTCATTGCTCAATTTTAATTAAGTCAACGAGAATGCCTCCTTTTATAAACTAAAGGATTCTTGACATTTATGATCCTTGACAATGAGATTATCACAGTTCTTTTTAAAAAATTTTCTTTAGTTGTTGTTTTAATTAATTATAAAAGTATTATATGATGCCGGGCACAGTGGCTCACGCCTGTAATCCCAGCATTTTGAGAGGCTGAGATGGACAGATCACTTGAGGTCAGGAGTCAGATCAGCCTGGCCAACATGGTGAAATCCCCTCTCTACTAAAAATACAAAAATTAGCCGGGCATGGTGGTGCACACATGTTATCCCACCTACTTGGGGGGTTGAGGCATGAGAATCGTTTGAACCCAGGAGGGGGAGATTGCAGTGAGCTAAGATTATGCCGCTGCACTCCAGCCTAGGCAACATGATGAGACTCCATCTCAAAAAAAAAAAAAAAAAGTAATATATGTCCATTAAATTTTCTTTTTTTTTTTATCAGCCTCTTGAGTAGCTGGGATTACAGGCACGTGCCACCATGCCCAGCTAATTTTTGTGTTTTTAGTAGAGACAAGGTTTCACCATGTTGGTCTCCATCTCCTGACTTCGTGATCTACCGGCCTCAGCCTCCCAAAGTGCTGGGATTACAGGCATGAGCCACCGCACCTGGCCTCTTTTTTTTTGAGACGAAGTTTTGCTCTTGTTGCCCAGGCTGGAGTGCAATGGTGCGAGCTCAGCTCACTGCAACCTCTGCCTCCTGGGTTCAAGCGATTCTTCTGCCTCAACCTCCTGTGTAGCTGGCATTACAGGCGCCTGCCACCACGCCTGGCTAATTTTTTGTATTTTTGGTAGAGATGGGTTTTCACCATGTTGGCCAGGCTGATCTCGAACTCCTGACCTCAGGTGATCCAGCTGCCTTGGCCTCCCAAAATGCTGGGATTACAGGCTTGAGCCACCGTGCCCGGTCAGCTCATTAAATTTCAAGCAAACACTATAGAAAGTTATGATCTTGAAAGAAAAATTCTCTGTAGTCAGTCCCAAGAGATAAGCTCTGTTGACTATTTGCTGTATGTTTATATAAAAGCTTTTTGCATAGTGTTAATATATACATTTTTGTTTTTTTAAACAAAATTGGATTATACTAAAATACTATTATGCAACTTTTTGAAATTTCACCATATAATTTGGATATTTTCTTATACCAGTGCATATAGATAACTCCTTTTAAATTAAAATGGTTTTTAAAATCAAAGTAATCAAAGTAATACATCACGAAAAAGCATATAACACAAAAGGAATTTTTTTTTTTGAGACACAGTCTCCCTCTGTTGCCCAGGCTGAAGTGCAGTAGTGTGATCTCGGCTCACTGTAACCTCTGCCTCAGCCTCCTGAGTAGCTGGGACTACCACTCCTGGCTAATTTTTGTATTTTTAGTAGAGACAGGGTTTCACCATATTGGCCAAGCTGGTCTCGAACTCCTGACTTTGTGATATGCCTGACTTGGCCTCCCAAAATGTTGGCATTACAAGCATGAGCCACATCGCCCAGACCACAAAAGGATTTTTAAGAAAAATGGAAAGACATTTCATGCTCATAAATTGGAATAATTACTATTATTTAAATGACCATATTACCCCAAAACAACATACAGATTCAATTCAATCTCTATCAAAATACCAATGACATTTTTCACAGAAACAGAAAAACAAAATTTAAATTAACATGGAAGCACAAAAGACCCTAAATAGCCAAAGCAAAACTGAGCAAATAGAACAAAGCTGGAGGCATCACACTGACTACAAAATATAACTGACTTCAAAATATACTAGAAAGCTATACTGACCAAAACAGCATGGTGTTGGAATAACAACAGACACAGAGACCAATGGAACAAAATAGAGAACCCAGAAATAAATCCATGTATTTACAGTCAACTAATTTTTGACAAAGGAGCCAAGAGTATTGGCAGAAAGGATACTCTCTTCAATAAATGGTTTTGGGAAAACTAGATATGATATCCATACACAAAATAATAATATTAAACCCATGTCTCTCACAATATACAAAAGTCAGCTTAAAATGGATTAAACACTTAAATGTAAGACCCCAAACTATAAAACTACTCGAAGAAAATTTAAGGGAAATCCTTCAGGGCATTAGTCTATGCAAAGATTTTATGGGTAAGACTTCAAAAACACAGGCAACAAAAACAAAAATAGACAAATTATTGAGCACCTGAGATCAGGAGTTCAAGACCAGCCTGGCTAACAAGGCAAAACCCTGTCTCTACTAAAAATAAAATAATTAGCCAGGTGTGGTGGTGTGTGCCTATAATCCCAGCTACTTGGGAGGCTGAGGCAGCAGAATCGCTTGAACCCAGGAGGTGGAGGTTACAGTGAGCAGAGATTACGCTACTGTACTCCAGCCTGGGTGACAGAGCAAGACTCCATCTCAAAAATAAATAAATAAATAAATTTTATTTATTGTTCTGTCAACTCTGATTGTATTTGTTGACCTCTCTTTATGTAAAAGGAAGTTATGAATTTCCCACATCTTTTCTCCAACTTTTATCCCACCTCCACATTAGCTATATCTTAACTTCTACCTTGTCAATGTTGAGAACAGTTACAATCTGTTGGGTACTGGTAATTAATTTTTTCATGCATTGTTTATAGTTTAATTCTAAAAGTGGTAAAGCAATAAACAATATTTACATCATTACAACTATATAAATGTTTTTTACTGCAGAGACAGGAAGGGTTTTAGGATTACATTTTCTTTTCTAGTGGTACAATGTCATGATTTCTGTGCTACTTGAAGAATATTCCTAGAGTAAAGGTCAGATGAACTCTCTTCTTACACTCCATCCAAAATCATACCACATTGTGGTCTGCTTCATACTTTTTTCTTGTTATACACACTTATCAAGATTCTATCTTTCCAAGCTGGAGATTCTATCTCAGGGTCTGGATTTATCAGTATCCCAACTTGCTCAGTGGGATGACTCAGGGGAGTGCTATACTGCCGTTTTCCCTTGGCATTTGTTTGTGCATGGAAAACAATAAATACAGGAGAGTGCATAAATATAACAATTTAAATGAAAAATGAAATTGTCAAGTGTCGCTCCCTGATTATACCCATCTCCCTACCCCCTCTGCCAGGTAACTACAGTCATGAATTTCGTGACAAATATTACCTCAAATAAAAAATAATAATTTGGCCATCTGAGAATGTATCCCTAAGTAACATAGTTTAGTTTTGCCTGATTTTGAATGGTGTATAAATGGAATCATACTACATATGTTCTTTTGTGATTTTCTTCTTTTATTCATATTTGAACTTTTGAATAGTTTTTTCTGTTTCTTTTCTTTGTGTGTGTGTGTGTGTGTGTGTGTGTGTGTGTGTGTGTGTGACAGAGAGAGAGACAGTTTTGCTCTTGTTGCCCAGGCTGGGGTGTGGCACAATCTCAGCTCACTGCAACCTCCACCTCCCAGTTTCAAGCAATTCTCCTGCCTCAGCCTCCCAAGTAGCTGGGACTACAGGCATGTGCTGCCACGCCCAGCTAATTTCATATTTTTAGTAGAGATGTGGTTTCACCTTGTTGGTCAGGCTGGTCTCAAACTCCTGACCTCAGGTGATCCGCCCACCTCGGCCTCCCAAAGTGCTAGGATTACAGGGATGAGCCACGGTGCCCAGCCTCTTTCTGTTTCTTCTTATAAGTTATGCCAAACTTTTATTTGCATTTTGTAGCCATATTATTACATACATATTAGCATCTATTTTAAAGTACACAAGCAAACATTTTTAAATAGTATTTTGCGGCATTCAGTTTTTTCTTTTAACTATTACTTTCAACTGGGCACAGTGGCACATGACTATAGTCCTAGCTACTCAGGAAACTGAGGTGGGAGGATTGCTTGAGCTCAGGAGTCTAGCCCAGCCTGGGCAACACAGCAAAATCTCATCTCTAAAACAACAACAACAAAACTATGACTTCCATTCCACCTCTCCCACAGAATTTTGTCCTAATATGATATATTTTATGCTTGAATGTCTTTTTTACTTCCTACCATACTTCTCTGCCTCAAAAATGTATGTATGTTGGAATTTTTTTATTTGAGATGGAGTCTCACTCTGTCACCCGGGCCGGAGTGCAGTAGCATGATCTCGGCTCACTGTAACCTCCGCCTCCCAGGTTCAAGTGATTCTCCTGCCTAAGCCTCCTGAGTAACTGGGATTACAGGCCTGTGTCACCACACCCAGCTAATTTTTGTATTTTCATAGAGACAGGGTTTCATCAGGTTGGCCAGCCTGGTCTCCAACGCCTGACCTCAGGTGATCCACCCACCTTGGCCTCCCAAAGTGCAGGGATTACAGGCGTGAGCCACTGTACCCGGCTGTAAAATGGTGATATTCTAATTCCATTATTAATCATTTATTTGCTGGAATAAAGAGAAACATCCTCTCACCTATTATTTGGTTGCCCAATAGTATAGTCTTTAAGGAAAAGCAGTATAAATGCTTAATTTTTCCCTTTAACATTTTCAAAAATATTGAGTTGGTTTTCTGTCATTCTGAAATTTTCAGCAATTTAAAAAAACAGAATCATTATGAACTTGTGGATTTAAATATAGTTGGTACTTCAGGCTTATCTTGTAAATTTCCTGTCCCAGACCGGGAATCAGCCATTCTCCAAAAAGCCCTGGTTTCTCTTTAGTGAAAAATGGTATTTCAAGGCCACAGTCTAAATGGTAGCAATGCTCATAGAAACTGGGCTGGTCATTGTTTCTACATCTTTTTTTTTTTTTTTTTTGAGATGAAGTTTTGCTCATGTCGCCCAGGCTGGAGTGCAGTGGCACAATCTCGGCTTGCTGCAACCTCTGCCTTCTGGTTTTGAGTGATTCTCCTGCCTCAGCCTCCTGAGTAGCTGGGAGTACAGGTGCCCACCACCACGCCCAGCTAATTTTTGTATTTTTAGTAGAGACGGGTTTCCCCATGTTGGCCAGGCTGGTCTTGAACTCTTGACCTAGTGATCTGCCTGCCTTGGCCTCCCAAAGTTCTGGGATTACAGGCGTGAGCCACCGCGCCTGGCCAGACTGTTTCTAAACTTTTTAAGGAAGAAAATCCCTCATGAATTCAAATTTATTTTATTTTATTTTATTTATTTTGAGACGGAGTTTCACTCTTCTTGCCCAGACAGGAGTGCAATGGAGTGATCTCAGCTCACTGCAACCTCTGCCTCCCGGGTTCAAGCGAGTCTCCTGTCTCAGCCTCCCAAGTAGCTGGGATTACAGGCATGTGCCACCACACCCAGCCAATTTTTGTAATATTAGTAGAGATGGGGTTTCACCATGTTGGCCAGGCTGGTCTCAAACTCCTGACCTGAAGTGATCCACTCGCCTCAGCCTCCCAAAGTGCTGAGATTACAGGCGTGAGCCACTGCGCCTGGCCAGCACATTGATAATTTTAATTCAAATTCAGGTCTATGGGATTTTCCTCTTACATTTGAATCTCCTTTCTTTCACACTTGAGAATCTTGGTTCCCAAGGACATACGAGATAATATAATTCAAATATCACATAATTACTCATTTGCTTTATCCCCCATAATACACACAACTGTCTCAGAATAGCAATATTAGTACTACCATCACCAATATGATTATAAAAACAATTTGAAATATTTTTGCATATTATCTGTCCACTCTTCGTCCATCTTTAGTGATTATATACTTTACTCTTCCTGAAAACCTTCACTGAATCTTACTTCTACAAGTATCCATGTGTGCTTATTTATTAAGTTTATTTAATGTTCCCCAACAGTCCTTATGTCATTGTATTTCTAGTTATTTTGCTTTCTGGACTTTGTTCCATAGTAGATTCCTCAGGAAGGGTTCACAGGAGCAACATTTCCTACGTGATTGCAGATTGATAATACTTTGTAGCCTCTGTCCTGGAAAGCCGGAGTATTAATTTGCTAAGGTTGACATGACAAAATTACAGATTGGATGACAAACAACAGAAATGTATTTTCTCACAGCTTTGGAGGTTAGAAGTCCAAAATCGAGGTATTTGGAAGGTTTGGTTTCTCTGAGGCCTCTCCCCTTGGCTTGCAGATGGCTGCCTCTTGCTGTGTCCCCACATCGTCTTTTCCCTGGTGTCTTTGTGAGTCTACATTTCTTCTTCCTATATTTATTTATTTATTTTATTTTTTGAGACAAGGCCTTGCTGAGTCACTGAGGCTAGAGTGTAGTGGCATGATCATGGCTCACTGTAGCCTTGACCTTCCAGACTCAAGTGATTCTCCCACCTCAGCCTCTCGAGGTACTGGGACTTCAGGCCTGTGCCACCATGCCTGGCTAACTTTTAAAAAATTTTTGGTAGAGACAATGTCTCCCTATGTTGGCCAGCCTAGTCTCAAACTCCTGGGCTCAAATGATCCCCTGGCCTCGGCCTCCCAAAGTGCTGGGATTATAACTGTGAGCCACCCTGCCTGGCCTCCTCTTTTTATAAAGACACCAGTGAGTTTGGATTAGTGTCCACCCAACAGCTTCATTTTAATCACCTCTTTTGGGCTGGCGCAGTGGCTCACACCTGTAATCCCAGCACTTTGGGAGGCTGAGGTAGGTGGATCACTTGAGGCCAGCAGTTCAAGACCAGCCTAGGCAACATGGCAAAAACCCCATCTCTACTAAAAAATACAAAAATTAGCCGGGTGTGGTAGTGCACACCTGCAGTCCCAGGTACTTGGGAGGTTGAGGCACAAGAATTGCTTGAACCTGGGAGCAGGATGTTGCAGTGAGCCGAGATCACGCTACTGTACTCTAGCCTGGGTGACAGACTGTCTCAAAAAAAAAAAAAAATCACCTCTTTTAAAAGCCCCAATCTCCAAATACAGTCTCATTCTGAGGTACTGGGAGTTATGGTATTAACATATGAATTTGGGGTGGGGGACACAATTTAGCCCATAACAGTCAATTTGGCTGGATATAAAAGTCTTCGGCTCACATTTTTTTTTTTCCTTTTTTTTTAAAACTTTTATTTTAGGTTCCGGAGTATATGTGCAGGTTTGTTATATAGGTAAACTCGTGCCACAGGGGTTTGTTGTATAGATTATTTCATCACCCAGATACTAAGCCTAGTACCCCATAGTTATTTTTTCTGCTCCTCTCCTTCCTCTCACCCTCCACCCTCTGGTAGACCCCAGATAGCGCATTTGTTTTCCCCTCTATGTGTCCATGTATTCTCATCATTTAGCTCCTACTTATAAGTGGGAAATGCACTATTTGGTTTTCTGTTCTTGTGTTAGTTTGCTAAGGCTAATGGCCTCCAGCTCCATCCATGTTCCTGTAAAGGACATAATCTTGTTCCTTTTTATGGCTGTGTAATATTCCATGGTGTATATGTACTACATTTTCTTTATCTAGTCTACCACTGATGGGCATTTAGGTTGATTCCATGTCTTTGCTATTGTGAATAGTGCTGTGATGAACATATGTCTGTATGTGTCTTTATGGTAGAAAAATTTATATTCTTTTGGGTATATACCCAATAATGGGATTGCTGAGTCAAATGGTAATTCTGTTTTAAGTTCTTTGAGAAATCACCACACTACTTTCCACAATGGCTGAACTAATTTACATCCCTACCAGCAGTGTATAAGCATTCCCTTTTCTCTGCAACTTTACCAGCATCTGTAATTTTTTTGACTTTTTAAATAATTGACTCACATTTTCTTTGCTGAAATGTATCTTGAATATGTTACTTTATTTTCTTATGGCATAAAGCATTGCTGTTAATATATCTGATGACTGGCTTATTTTCTTTCCATTGTTCTCTTTGCCTGTATGTATTTTTTTTTCTTTAAAAATCCAATAGTTTTACTAGAATATAACTCAATGTTGGTCATCTGGGGATGATTTTCTCGGGCACACATATTGTCTTTTTAATATATTGTTTCTGGCCGGGTGCAGTGGCTCACGCCTGTGATCCCAGCACTTTGGGAGGCCAACCTGGCCAACATGGTGAAACCCTGTCTCTACTAAAAATACAAAAAATTAACCAGGCGTGGTGATGGCCACCTGTAATCCCAGCTACTCAGGAGGCTGAGACAGGAGAATTATGTGAACCCGGGAGGCAGAGGCAGTTAGCCCTGATCATGCCATTGCACCCCAGCCTGGGCGACAGAGTGAGACTCCATCTCAAAAAAAAAAAAAAAAAAATATATATATATATATGTATATATATAGTTTCAAGTCTTTGTTAAAGTTGTTTCAGCAGGGTGCGGTGGCTCACGCCTGTAATCCCAGCACTCTGGGAGGCTGAAGCCGGTGGATCATGAGGTCAGGAGTTTGAGACCAACCTGGCCAAGATGGTGAAACCCTGTCTATACTAAAAATACAAAAATTAGGGCCGGGCTCGGTGGCTCAAGCCTGTAATCCCAGCACTTTGGGAGGCCGAGGCGGGCGGATCACGAGGTCAAGAGATCGAGACCATACTGGCCAACATGGTGAAACCCCATCTCTACTAAAAGTACAAAAAATTAGCCGGGCGTGGTGGTGCGTGCCTGTAGTCCCAGCTACTCGGGAGGCTGAGGCAGGAGAATTGCTTGAAACCAGAAAACGGAAGTTGCAGTGAGCCGGGATCGCCCCACTGCACTCCGGCCTGGTGATAGAGCGAGACTCTGTCTCAAAAAAAAAAAAAGAAAAGATGAGCTTCTGTAGCATC